>JAOXJP010252533.1:0-52187 GCA_025762735.1 Platanus orientalis | reverse complement strand
TATAGATGAACAATAGTTAGAGAGAATGTACTCGTACGAGTTACATTTTCTCGTATGATAGACTCTTTATTTGTATTTCCTTCATTTGTACACCAAATACAATGGTGTATAAACCCAGACTCTCTATGACCAAAATACCCTCATTATGTGTACAAGTGTTATCTACCATATACTCTAACACGAACTTTATGTGAAATTCGTATTATTCTTTATTTAGGATTGCAAATACAAATAAACTAGTAACCAGGGGGAGAGTGGATTTTATCCGCTCCTCTTATCATCTGCTCCTCTCTGCTCACTTTTTGGGGGGGTGCATTTCACTTGTCGACGCTGATGTGCTCTCCCCCTGACAGGGTGTAGAGAGGAGCAGATGATAAGAGGAGCGGATACAATCCACTCTCAACTAGGGGTTAAATACTAAAAAATGTTGGGGGATAGGCACAAACACATCAAAATATAAGGGCAAAACCATTTTGAAATGTTAAAAATAATTTTGGCCGAAATGACCAATACAACCAAGATGGACTGAAATTAGCCAAAATTGGCAATTGAAGTTTTATTTATTTATTTATTTTGGGGGAGGGGAGGGTTGTGCCGTTCTCTATTTTTGGACGAAAATATCAAGCCCCCTTTAGCCAAAGCAAATTTACAACTAAGGTTTGAACACAAAGGACAAAGGAAAAAAGAAGAATTTTGGATCAATATGCCTCCTTAATCAATGATTTCGGAAGATACTTGTGGAGTCGACAAGAATGCAGTCGGTATTAGGTTTCAATATTGCAACTCCTGGTTGAAATCACCCATTTATGTGAATCTTTAGGTCTTAGATGTCTTTTTCCTACTTGTCGTCATTCCTGAATACTCTGCTCATGCTTCCTATTGCTTTTGATAACTAACGTTTATTAGCCTTTCCTACTTTTGTTCATTAATTATGCATTTTTGAAGCTACCTTTAAATCATCAATTGTCTCCCAATTTTCAAGGATGGAGCTTCTTTAGACAATTCTACCTAGCATTGAAAGCATCAATTGTCTCATTCTAATTTTCTAGGATGGATGTACTCTAGATAGTCAACAAAGCATGCTCTTATATCTGACTCTTTTCTAAGACACCTTATTGCTTTAGTCACTAGATACTTGATACAGACATTAGAGACACGTGGGACCCACACATGGCCTTGATGAGGTCTACACAAGAAGACACATGGAAGAATATTTTTGGGACACATGATGGAGTCTTTTTAAAGTTATTTTACAGTTTTACTTAATTTTTTTATAATTTAATAAAGTTTAAGAGTTAGGACCTAGGTATCATTTTAATTTTTGTTTTTGGGTATTTTTGTAATAAGACATTATTGTCAATGGTATTTTAGTAATTTTAGATAGTTAAGAAGTCAAAGTGGGGCCCTCTTAGAGTGCTAGTCGAAATCCTCTAGAAGGGGTTGATTTTGATAGCTTTTGTTGAAGTATATTAATTTGTGTATCTCCTAACACCTTAAGGTTTTGGGGGAGTTAGATAGTTTACTGTCAACATGGTATCGGAGCTGGTTTGGTTGCGAGTTCGAATCTTGGTGGAAGTATTTTCCCGGATGTAGTGTTGTGTGCGTGTGTATGCATGTTGTGGACTCTTGCCTAGCTCCTCAAGTGTGTTTTCAGGAGAGAACAATGTTCCTCCTGAGGGGGGTGTTGAAGTATATTAATTTGTCTATCCCCTGACACCTTAAGGTTTTGGGAGTGTTGGTTTGTCTATTGTCAACATTTAGTAGTTTTGTGTTTAGGAAAGTGTTAAGTAGCAAGTGATATAGTAGTTTAAGAGTTTCTAATCTTGTTTTTCTAATCTTGTTTCTTGCTATTTCATGAGTTTGTGAGCCTATATAAGTATATATAGGGTTACACATTTTTGTATTGGTTTGATGAAATTAATAAAGTTTTTGGTTGGTTTCTTGCTCTCCATGGGTGGAACTCTTTCACTTAGAGGAACTCCTTCACTTCTTCAAGTTTCCGGTTGCCTAAACTTGAACCCATGAATGGTGATATCCAAGGACTTGTGAGTTGGTGATTTCTCACAGGTATCTATTTCTTTATCTCATTTTTTTTTCTTATGTTCTTCTACTTTTCTTTCTTCTTCATTTCTTTATCATCCCTTGCTGTTTTCTGTTTACTTTATTAAAGAATTCACTCCAAACCTATCAAGAACCCTTCTTGACTGAGTCCTTGAACACCCAATACCATCAACACCTTTTCTTGACCATTGTATTTGTTGTGCTAACTTTCACAACTCAGAAAACATTCCCCAGCAACCTGCGACTACCTTTATTATCTCTATTCTTTCTGCTGTTTTTATGTTACATGGCCTGCAGCACCTTAGTAAACACACCTTTCCTTGAGTTCTGATTTAAACTCTGGGCCTACTTACCTTTCTTCTTGGATTTGGGACTACGAACTTAGGATTCTCTGCTATTATGCTTGCGATTACATCTACATGGTGTTCTTGCTATTTGAATGGTTAGAAGAGAAGACTACATGTCCCCTAAGTCATGGATAATCAATGAAGTCACTTTGTTGTTGAGTTGGTTCATGTGGGCTCCTCTATTGCTGTCTGAGTGCTCATCACACAGTAAGAGTATCACTTTCCTTTTATATGATATCAGCTGCTGTTAGATCTTGATCCAGCTCCTTTCCCACACCAAGACCTTGCTATTACAGCCCATACTCTACTGATTTGTCTCCTATTTAACCCCAAACAGTGTGTGCTTGTTCTGTCCTAGGTCTCTCACAAACCAGCCTAATACTATGTTGTGTGACACTTACACGATAATGCTTGAATTCCATATCCTGTTTTGATTTTGACCTCACAAACCTAATTGACCAGAACTCAACTACCGATCAGCTAATTCCCTATTTGGCCTTTAGCAACTTAATACATTGCTCAGAAGTATAACTTAAGCCCTTTATCAATTCCCTCCATATCCAGACTGTTCTCCCTTCTTTTTGGAAGTTGTACTGCATCAATACTTCAAAATGTCTTTTCCTCTGGTAGAAGTGTTACACTTCCTCAAATGACTTTGTACCTTAAACAGGGGATGCTCCAGTTTGATGTGGGAGGAAGTAGGAATTTACTTTAGGTGTTCAACTGTAGCTGGGTTGGGTAATGGGTGGCCCCTAGCCTAACCTTAAAAAAATGAATCTTCAACTTTTTACCCAATCAAGACTAGAATTAATCTGAGTTCCATCTAATTTGAGTTTCCTTAACCCTAACCCAATCTGACCAGGATAGGGTAGGGTTCTTTCAAGTAAGTCTCAGTTGGGGGTATAATTGTTTGTCTTGATAATGGAGAAATAAGAAGAAAAAGATAGATGAAGGAGAAGAAGAGGAATATGGAAGAATGAATGTCGTGAGAGAGTGATCTCTACCCATACGACTTGTACTATTTATGTATAATGCCCAAAAGACATAAATACCCCATATACTAGTTGTGTAGCGTGTATACCCTTGTACACCTACACTTTATTACATATACTCCTACTTGCTAACACTCCCCCTTAGGCTGGCATGCACACATTTTGCATGCCAAGCTTGGATACAATAGAACAAAATTGAGTAGACAATCCTTTGGTAAAAACATCAACAAGTTGGTCGCCTGTTCAAACATACAGTGTGCAAATAAGTTTGGACTGAATCTTCCCCTTGATAAAATGACGATTAACTTCAATATGTTTGGTCCTGTCATGTTGAATTGGGTCATAAGCTATGCTAATGGTAGCTTTATTATCACAATAGAGTTGCATAGGTGCTCGAATGTTGAGCCTCAAGTCACGAAGTATGCCTTGAATCCATAATAACTCACAAATGCCATTAGCCGCTGAGCAAAACTTTGCCTCCGCACTCGATTGTGCTACTACTAGTTGTTTTTTGCTTCTCCATGTGACAAGATTGCCCCCAACAGTGGTGCAATACCTTGAGGTTGACCTTCTATCTGTGATGGATCCAGTCCAGTCAACATCAGTATAACCCTTCACTAGCAATGTATCGTCAGTGTATGCTTCAACTCGAAGAGTATCATTTTTCTTATATGGCAAGCCCATACTCGGACTCTTTTTTAGGTACCTCAGAATTCTATATGTTGCCTTAAGATGAATAGTAGTAGGCGCATGCATGAATTGACTAACAAGTCCCATTGCATATGCAATATCTGGTCAGGTTAAGGAGAGATATATCAACTTCCCAACTAATCTCTGATATCTTCCAACATCAAGAAGACGCTCCCCATCAGCTTCTCCCAACTTACAGTTAAGGTCTACAGGTGTATCACATGGTCTACATCCCAACATACCAGCTTCCTCAAGTAGATCTAGCACACATTTCCTTTGAAACATAAAAACTCCTTTCTTTGATCGTAGTACCTCTATCCCAAGAAAATAGTGTAATTAACCTAGATCTTTTATCTCAAACTGTTGGCTTAGATACTTCTCTAACTATCCCATCTCATCATAGTCATCTCCTATCACAACAATGTCATCGACATACACTATGAGGGCAGTGAGACCGTTGTGCTGGCGTTTGATGAAAAGTTTATGATTTGTCTGGCTTTGAATATACCCTCTTCCTCTCATTGCACCACTAAACCTTTCAAACCATGCTCGTGGTGATTGTTTTAGCCCATAGAGTGTCTTTTTCAATTTACACACCTTGCCTTTAGCCATGGGATGCTGGAAGCCGGGGGGGGCTTCATGTAAACTTCCTCTTGTAACTCATCATGCAAGAATGCATTTTTTACATCCAACTGTAAAAGCGGTCACCCTTTGTGTACTGCCACAGATATCAGTACTCTTGTTGAGTTCATTTTTGCAATAGGGGCAAAGCTATCCTGGTAGTCTATCCTGAAGGTTTGAGTATACCCCCTTGCAACCACCCTTGCATTGTATCTATCAACAATTCCATCTAGCTTGAGCTTCGCCATGAAGACCCACCTACAACCATCTGTAGTTTTTCCTCGTGGAAGATCTACCAACTCCCAGGTACCATTCTTTTCTAATGTAATCATCTCTTCAATCATAGCCTCTCTCCATGGCTTTTGTGTGGGGGCTTCAGACACACTGCGAGGGATAGAAATAGAAGACAAGGACAAGGAAAATACCTTGGTCTTGAAAGAAAGATGGTTATAGGATACAAAATTAGAAATATGGTGTTGGGTACATGTACACACACCTTTTCTATGAGCAATATGAAGATGTAGGTCAAATGAAGGTAAGTTACCTTGATCAGGAGGTGGTGGTAAAGAGTCCAGTTGAGGAACATGAGGACTAGAGACTTTCCCTTTTCTTCTTTCATACACTTGTAATTCCTTTGACCCTTCTCCTCTGGTCTCCCCCAGAGATGGACCTGAAACTTGTTCTTGAACATGTAACGTGTCATCTGCGGTCTCCCCCTTACCACCATGTTCTCATGGTTTACTTCCATCATAATCAAACACATATGGTGGAACTAGAAGTGGAGACTCATCATCACCACCATCAATAGTACCATAGCTCTTGCCCTCCTAAGAATGAGTCGGACTAGGAGAAAAAAAAGGAACATACTCAAAGAAGGTCACCTCTAGAGACACAAACAACTTTTGAGATGCAGGGTCATAGCATTTGTACATTTTTTGATTAGTGACATACCCCAAGAAAAGACACTGCACTGCTTTCATGTCTAGCTTTGACCGATCCACTTTAGGAACATATACAAAGCAAACACACTCAAATATCTTAGGAGGAATATGAAATTGAGGTGCATGAGGTGCATGAAGTGACAGGACTTGAAGTGGACAGTTAAAAGCAAAAATGTGAGTGGGAAGTCTATTGATAAGATAAACAACAGTTAAAAATGCATTAACCAAAAAACTTTTGGAACCCACATTTGGAAAAGGAGAGCATGAGTAACTTCAAGAAGGTGACGATTTTTCCTCTCTACAATGCCATTTTGTTCTGGAGTGTGGGGGCAGGTAGTATGGTGTATAATTCCATGTGTGGTCAAGTAGGAAGAGAAGGCACCAGACATATACTCGCCACCATTATCAAAATGAAGGATTTTTACCTTAGTATCAAATTGTGTCTCCACCATCTTATGAAAAATTTGAAAAACAGAGAATATTTCACTCTTTGACTTGAGTAAGTAGACCCAAGTAGTCTTGGAAAATCATCAACAAAGGTAACGAAATAGCGAAAACCAAACAAAGAAATAACAGAGGCAGGGCCCCAAATATCATAATGCATCACAGAAAAAGGAGACACTTTTATTATTATTACAAAGGCATAAGAACTACAACAATGTTTAATCAACTCACAAATAGTGCAAGAGACGTCTTCTGAGGAAAAAAACGAAAAACAAAGGAAAAAGTTTCTTCAAGGTAAACAAGGAAGGATGTCCAAGTCTATGATGCCACTGTAATAGATGAGATCGATCGCCACAAATTGAAACTAGTGCTGGTGACTTCAGTTGCTGCATAGGGGGTATAGTAGAAAGATCCATATCCAAGCAATATAGTCCCCCTTCCTCATGTCCTTTACCAATAATCTTCTTCGTCACCAAGTCCTGAAACAAGCAAAATGAAAGAAAAAATGTGACACTGCATTTAAGAGAATTGGTAATATGATTAATAGACAACAAATTTAGTGTAAGGTTAGGGACACAAAGGACTGACGACAAATTCATGGTGGGGCTAGCAGTGATGGACCCTTTTCCGGCAATGGAAGATAAGGACCCATCCGCAGTGCGAACTTTTTGTTGATCAAAACAAACTTTATAGGATGAAAATAGTGTAGAATTACCTGTCATGTGGTCTGAAGCTCCTGAATTAATGATCCAAGATGAGCCATATGTTGAGAGTGACACACTTAGAGCAGAAGCATGTGTACCAGATTGAGCAAAGGATGATGTGGGTGTAGTAGACGTAGAGACATCTAAGCTAGCCATAAACCGGCGAAGAACATCAGCATGGTCTTTGGTGAATGCAACATTATCTTGACTGGATTCTACTGTAGTATCTGGACTAGTGGATGGAGTAACCAAGTGTGCACTCGATCGGATCTGAGGTCGAAAGCTACCTCTACTACTTAAATCACCACGTTGTGATCTCCCCTGGTTATCTAATTGAGGGTGACATGAAGATCCCAACATGTGTCACAATACTCACACTTTTAATTTGTCTTTGTCATTCATGAAGGTACTCCCACGGCCTCCACCACCACGGCATCGGGTAAATCCCCGTCCCCCACACTAGGAACTAGTCACTAGAGCGGAACGATCAACAATTAACTGTGGTGCAGAAGACATGATATGACATTGGTCCTCCTCTTAGGATATATAGGAAAAAACTTCTTCAAGGGAAGGGAGCGGATCTGTGCCTAAGATCAGAACACGTATAGGCTCATAGTCTAGGTGCAAACCGGTTAGAAATTCAAAGATTCAAGTCTCTTCAACCTCTTTGTTGTATAAAGCTTCATTTTCAATGCACTTAGCTCTGAAGTTTTTGTAGAAGTCAATTTCTTCCCATAGGGAACAAAGGGTGGAATAATATTCTGCAAGAGTTTGATCACCCTGTCTCAACTTTGCCACCTTCTGATGAAGATCATACATACGAGCCTTATTCCCACGTTTAGAATAAGTCTTAGTCACAGAGTTCCAAATGGCCTTGGCTGTATGCAAAATTAAACAATTGTTGGAAATATGAGGCCGCATAGAGTGGAGGAGCCAAGACATCACCATAGCATTTTCGGCCTCCCATTTTTTGAATGCTGAATCAATGGGTGTTCGTAGCACCTGATAAGTATGCCCCTTTACCTTTTCCTGTGATGTATAGTTTAACGGATTGGGACCAAACAAGAAAGTTTGTGTCATCTAATCGAACTGTAGTAATAAGTGAGTTGGGAGATTCATTTACTATCCACCAAGGCTGCCTCCATCAGTGCTCAGAGAGGTGGCAGAACTCTGACTTATTTCCGACATCTTAGAATTGATCACAACGCTCAAAGAACAATACGAGTTCTTTAAACAGTAGCTAAGGACCTACACAGGCCTTAATCAAGAACACACATGTCGGAGACATCCATTCACAGGTCTAGCACACTGTACGGCTTTAGAAAGAGGTCTGACAACTCGAAAACTTCTCAAATGCATAGAGATAAATTATTTGAATTCAATAAATTAACCAAATGGGATGAAAAGAATTAGCTTGCTGCCAAAACACCAAAACAGGGCACCAAAACAAATTTTTTAAATAAAAAAATCATCTTAGCAGATTTCACATCCAAGCATGATGTAGGAACCCCAAAAAACGTCACAACTTCCTCAAATCCAAATTAAACCTCTCCAAACCACTTCCTATTGGTTGGAAACTCAAAAACGACCCACTATAATGTATCTAATCAAGCAAACAACTCTCAAATCAGCCGGATCGAGCAGATTTGTCGAAAAAAGGGTTTTCAACCACAACCACACAACCCTTCGAAAATACCTTCAAACCTGTTCAAAAAATTCTGAAAAAAATATGCACAAGTCATAGGAGACCATCATGATTCGACCGTCATCAGTCTCTAGGTCTGACATCGTACGGATGATGACGTCAGCCCTAACATACGGGCTGCGATGACCCCCTCTTCAATCCTCGATATTTTCTTGGCTCTGATACCAAGTTGTTTGTCTTGATAATGGAGAAATAAGAAGAAAAATAAAGGAAGGAGAAGAAGAAGAGGAATATTGAAGAATGAATGTCGTGAGAGAGTGATCTCTACCCATACGATTTGTACTATTTATGTATAATGTCCAAAAGACATAAATACCCCATATACCAGTTGTGCAGCATATATACCCATGTATGCCTACACTTTATTACATATACTCCTACTTGCTAACAGGTATTAAGATTCAAGAACAAAATGGTCATTAACCAGTGCCAGTCCCATAATTATGGGGTCCTGGGAGGGATGGATGGGAATAAAACTCTTTGATCACAATCAACACCATTGCCTCAGATTTAGGTAAATAAAACCAGGCTAATCACTTATAAACTGAAGTAAATCAGTTACTAATTTGTATGGATAATCACACCATGGAATTTCAAAATAAGCCCCACGACATAATTCTGAATTAACTAGATGAAACAACCATTTATCTAGTAGAAATTATCTGGTTGAAGCTTGATTGATAAGAAAATAGTAGAGATAGTAGTCCATGTCCAGCAACTTGGACAACACTTGATATTGATGAACAAAGCAACAAATAAAAGAGAAGAAGAGAAGGATGTTAGCACAGCAGCTACTAACAAGAGTTTGTAGCAGCACCAGCATATTACAAGTTCCCATCGTACCAGCCGCAGGAGATAGAAGGAGCAACAACTTCAACTAGGGTTTAAAAAAACTCAATTATTTCTCTTCTATTCGCTAGGGTGTGAGCCCTTTTATAAAAATCCAGCAAAAATAAAAATAAAAACTAATATTCTCTAGTTGCTAAGACCTCTAACCCTAATAAAACCCTAAGACAACTTGACTTAGTCAATGCAAATTAGAAATATCCCTTGTTACCCTAAATCTCCTCTTTTATTTGCTAAACTCTAAAATGAAAGAACCTACTAATAAAACACTATTGACGACACATACTACTCAATCATTAATTTTGACATAACTCTCCCAAGTCACATTGGATTTGCAAGATCTTGTCTTTTTTGACAGGTAATTGAATAACCTTTCTTACAACAACAACAAACAGCCTTATTCCAACTATTTGGGGTCGGCTACACGAATCCTGTTCCGCCATTCCGCTCTGTTTAGGGCCTTATCTGCTGTTAACCTTTCTTATGGTACCAAAATCTAGTCCAACGGGGTAGTTTTGATCTCTGAAAACTGGAGTTAAAAGCAAGATATAGGATTACAACTTTATGTAACCAATTTTTTTTTATTTTTTTTTATCGGTAAAGCAAAATTGTATTAGAAAAAGGAGTTAGAGAAAAAAAAAATACAAGCCAACTCGAAACCCAAACTACTGGGCAAGGAGGGCATTCCAATAAAAAATCCAAGAGGAAAAGGATAAATTAGCGAACTGGGGCAGATGAGATAGCCACCGGAACAGGAGAGCAATGACACGATCCTTCAATTGCTGAATGCTGGAGTACTTGTCTTCAAAGATGCGAGCATTCCTTTCCAGCCATAACACCCAGCAGACTACATGCAGGGTGCACTTCCAATTTTGCTTAAAACCTAATAATAAAAAAAGATTAAACTCTAAGTGGATCCCCCGTGATCATCCATGATCACCTATTTCTTCTTGCTGCTCTTGGATGCTCCAGCGTCAGTGACCCATGGAAAGTGGCTGTTGATTGAAGACCCCCCAAGGTACTTATAGCTATCATTGAGGGTATTTCCCCAGTCCCCACTCAAGGAAGTAAATGTTGTTATCCTCTTCATCTTATGAGAGCCCAAGAAAGCTTATGGAATTTTTATTTTTTATTTTTACAAGTATTCTGCAGGGTTCTGCACAGCATTGAATGCACCGCCTCTAGTTTGGTCTCCCTTCTGATCTATTCTTCTCGCATGAGCTGTGTTTGTTGTAGAGAATCAGATATTGGTTTCATGAACTCAGCTGGCACAAATGTTGTATGGTTTGTGTCTACTCTTTTATTAAGTTCATTTTCATTGTCACTGATGCTTTATTGTTGTGAATTTCACTTCTTCATATAATCATCTTTTTGCCTTTTGGATTTTGTGGTAATGTTCGAAAATCTGTACTTGATTGAAACATATCCTATGATTTCCATGCTTGGAGACTTGTTAAATCACTATGAATCCTTCTGTTTACATGATGAATAGGCGTATTCTGTTATAATGAGTCAACCAAGTTCTGAGTTGATCGGCATCTACATATTTAATAGTTTTATTGCTATCTCACACTTAAGTGCATGGTCTTGATGAACACAACTATTAGGAAACTTGTGAGTAATTTTTACCCACTGTTGTGTAGGTCCGCAGGGGGGTGGACAAAGCAGACATTTATAGCATTGCTCTCTCTCCTAACGTCCAGTGGTTGGCTGTGTCTAGTGACAAAGGTACAGTTCATATATTCAGTCTTAGAGTTCGAGTGGCGGGGGAGGACTCATCATACCATTCCAGTACCGCTCAAGGCGCTCAAGGGTCAGCACTTGTTCACCAGAATTCATCAACTTCTCTTGATGCCCTTGTATCTCTGCGTGCATCAGCTAATCCTGGCTCATCACTGTCTTTTATGAAAGGTGAGAGTGGTTTATCCAGAAACATTTTTAAACCTATTGAAAAGTAGAATGATTTAAAGAGGAGAATCAACATGGATTGTTCAACTTAGGGTCTTTGTATGGTGGTAACTCTTTTCCTGTTAAGCCGAAGTGAATTCATAAGATGCACTCAGAGAACTTATTCTAGTATACTTCTAGAGGACCCAATCAATTTAAACAGAACCCAAAAAATCAAACTGCATCATAAGAGTTGTGAACTGAAGAAACTCAATCAAGTACTCTACCTTCCATTAAGTTGACCAGAAGAGTTGTTAAACTTTTGATTTGGGCCTTCTGAACTTTTGCCTATTTCTATGCTGTTTTTACCACTGGTCTTCTTTTCATTAGACTGCATGGTTTCTTTGTTGAGAGCACAAGATAATTTATTCATTCTCTATCCTTTACACAATGCTGCTACTGAAATGTGATAGGGCTGTTACCGAAGTATTTTAGCTCGGAATGGTCGTTTGCACAGTTTCATTTGCCAGAAGACACCTGCTTTGTTGCAGCATTTGGATCTCATAACACTGTCATAATTGTTGGCATGGATGGGAGGTATAATGCTTTTCTCATTTCTTCTCTTTGTTTTCATTTACACTCTATTTGTGCAGAAAGGTGTTGCACAGCTATATTATTTTTCTGTAGTTGGTGTTTAACAAGGAGTTGTGCTCATTATTTGTGCGGGAAAGGTGTTGCTTGGCTGTATTGTTCTCTGTAGTTAGTATTTGTTAATGAGTTGTTCATTCACTTCATTCTATTTATCTCAATTAGATTAAACTCAAGCCTTTAGATTAAGTGGCTTTAAGATAACTCTATAGTGCAGAGCCGTACTGTAATTATTAAATTGCCCTTTTAACACTTAATTCAATAGGATCATTGGGGAATATTCGGGATTCTATTGCTTATGCACACTAGTAATCTTCATTTATAGTTTTAGATTTTAATAAAAATAATTTAAAAAAAAAGGACAAGTTAGATGAAAGCTTGAGTTACACTAAATTTTTCTCATCTGAATTTTCTTTCTTTGTGGTTCAGTGGTCTCTACTGGTGGATTTTTTAAACTTCGCGTGCTTCATCTCAGTAATTTAAAAAAAAAGGCATATTAGATGAAAGCTTGAAGTACACTAAATCTGAGTTTTATTTCTTTGTGGTTCAGTGGTCTCTAATGGTCAATTTTTTTAACTTCACGTGCTTCATCTCAATTTTAACTTTGATATTACAATAATAGGCTAAATACTGCTGGCTTCATAATATGAAGGTGATGAACCCATGTTGCCTCAGTGTTCTAGAATGAGATTTGCAATTGCCTTTTTTTTGGTTGGCGACAGAAAGACTAATTGCCCATGCATTTTTTTTCATCACCATTCTTAACATGAGGTGGTTACAAGTGATTACAACTTGCAAGTCATTTTTTTTATGATGAGGCAACCTGTGGTAATTACCCCCTCTCCCTCCCTACCCCTTCAAAGAATAACAAAAAAAAAAAAGCCTTTGTGTCATTCATCCAATTAAATGTTTGTATCGTGCACTTGCAATTGTATGTGTAGACAGCACTAGATTATAAATATTGCCTGCTTTAGCATCGTTGCTCCATTGTCTTAATTTTCGAACTCTCTTCTCCAGTTTCTATAGGTGCACCTTCGATCCTTTGAATGGAGGTGAGATGTCCCAGCAGGAATACGTCCGGTTTTTGAAAACCAGCAATCGGCCAAATTCAGGCACTGCATGAAAAGCCCACGAGCAGTCTGTTCCTGCATGTAGATATGAATTGTATATAAACTTATATTACATAAATGTTGTCTGTGTAGTGACCTATTGTCCATTCGGATAGCTACACTTTAATTATTTCAGGCATTGCAATGCTAAATAGCCAAATATCTATGTGCTATTATTTCAAGTACATGTCCAGGTACTTCCTACAGCAATCGAGGTTCATTATGCCTTACTGCAGCCATCTTAGTTACTTCTTTGAATACATCCATGGAGATTGCTATGCTCTCATTAGCAATCTCCTCAGGTTTAGCCCCAAGTTTAAGCCCCTCGTCCGCAGCCACTTCTTTTCCAAATACCCCACTTGCCAGGGCTCTCACGCCCTTATCAGCAATCGGCACAAATATCTCTCTAGGTTCTGTGCGCCATGTGGGCATTTCAACCTAACGATCATTTCAAGTGTTAATCTTAGTATTCCATGCCACACATTGATCTTTGGCTTTCACGAGCATATTCTTGAAACAGTTCATGCCTTGTCCAAAACAGCCCTCATCTTTATATAATTTTAAGTACCTCTCACCTTTTTCCAACTTTTACATTATTTAGCTGTTGGTGGTCAACAATAATTCTTTTGTTTGGGGTTGACATGTGTGCTAGTCTTTTTAACTTGGATTATCAAAATGGTTCTAGGTTTGGTACTGCCTCTAGACCGAGGGCTTTATACTAAATGATAGCACCCAATATAGACAATATATATAAGAATTTACTTAAAGTTGAAAGTACAAATAATACAATGCCAAATACAGAGATACTTTTGAATGACAGATTAGCCGCTGTCTATCCTCTCGAGATAGAGAAAACCTTGTTGAATCTGATATTTCGAGTAGATGTAGATTATCCACTACTCTTTTCTTGGAAGCATCTTGTTGAACCTAATTTCATGAACAAGTCAGATTAGCTGATGTCCTTCTCTTTGTAAGGGCTTCGTTGAATCTGGTTCTACGAACGATACAAGTTGACCGTTGTCCTTCTCTTGGAAGAATCTCGTTGAATCTGAGTTTGTAGTATAGTCGAATCACCCAAGACAGGGGGTTCGAGTCACCACAGGAATTGACTACCGCTTAACCTAATCTAGAACTACGACTATTGATAAATGATAGAATTTGTTGATAATGATTGAGTTGTTATCCTTTACCATTCACTGTTTTTCTTTATTTATATAAGTTTGTCCATGATATTGTAGTTACTACTCATTGTTCGTTATCTAATTGTTTTTCGGTTTAAATCGTGGACCGCTTTGTTCAATGATTGGGTCGTGTGTCCTTAACGTGGTATTAGTAGAACCCTCTTTTGTGCTTCGCATTCCATTTAGCGTGGCCTTCCTGTGTAAGAGTCTTGTTTACCTGTCGTTTCTTTCCATGTGTCTTTATTTTACTGATGGATTTCAAATATGTGCTAACATTAGCTATACAAGTTCTTGCACCATGTCTTACCCAAACACTGTTCTCTTCGTGCCTTGTTCTACTGTCCAACATGGGTGTTCTCCGACTCGGATGCTATTCTTGGTCCCTCGCATTGCTGTTTCACTCAGGTTTTGCTCAATCTTAATGTTGTTCTTGGTGTTATACATTGCATTCCTATTTAAGGCTCAATGGATTTCCATGACGTATTTACTCTTGTGCTAACAGTCAAACCACAGGCAGACCTTCACAGTTTGGGGAGGAGTATGCGAATATGTATGATGGGCACAAGGATCGAGCCTTTTCAGATGAAGGGTGCACATCACTTTAGCGCATTCACTTAGGCCCTGTCTGGCTGCCTTGAATTGAAAAGAATAGGAAATAAAATCCCACAAGAAAAGAAAAGAAAAGAGTCATGAGAAAAACACATGAAAGCCATGGCAACCAGACAGCTTAAAAATGATTTTTTAAGAAAATTTTGTCACGAGAAAACATTTTCATGGCAACAAGACTGGGCCTTAGTGGTTTACGCTGCTGATACTGGGACTTCATAATTGTCCATTTGTCTCCCATGTCTGGCTAACTACCAGGCCCTTAATGTCAAAGTTCCTCTGGTTTGATTATTCACCAAGTGCCAAACGTACTGGTTACTTTGGGGATCACAAACATATAGTTGACTATTCTACTTTGCTTCCTGGAATTTTAACTACGATGGGGAATCCGTTGTCCCTATATTTGCGGAAAAGATTACATATGGAAATCTGCTTTTCCTGATGTATTAGGATGGGATTAAGGGGTGGACACATCAGTGCTGAAAAGTGATAAGCACCCCCCAAAAAAGTGAAAGTCACTTTTAAGTACTGATACTCAGCCCCCTGATGTCATCCTAATACATCGGGAAAAGCAAATTTCCGTACCTAATTTGTGACTTAATTTGTGTGATGGACTATTTGCCATTGATTCAACTAGAGAGATTCATTTCTCTGCTATATACCTCCACAAAAAAGACAAGTCAACAACTGGGTCTTCCATACAGCCTCTATTTGCTTGAAATGGCCTTCATAGCAAGTGGTGCCATCAAAGGGAAAAATTCCTTAACATGGACATACCAATAGAAGTCTTTCATCTGGTGGCCTACAACAGCTGGAAATTGTCAGGTCAGAAAGAGGTCACATTTAAGGATAGGGATGAGATCATTCATGAGGAGATACCCATCTGCCAACAGTTAATGATGGGTAGTCACAGATAAATAATTTGTTCAGATTGCTGGTTAAGGGAATAATAGCCATCTCAAGAGAAGATCCCTTCCGAGAGAGAGAGAGAGACCCCGGGCATATTTATTGGGTGTGACAACTTAAAAGAGACTTGGCAAAGATTTTAGTTTGTCATGAATCCTTTACACAAGGTGTCAGAGCAAATCACTGATGACCCGCAATTGAGATATAGAAGCCACCTCTTAAGGCTTTCACAGGTTGGGTGGATTTATGATTTATCAATGACACCCAAACTAGCATACTACATAGGGCCTCATGACAGAGGGAAAAAAAAAAGGTGAAAATTAGTCATACACATGAGACCTCTAGATTCTAGAAGGAACGATGGTAGACAGCGGATCATACACTTGGAATTTCCTCGTGCTACAGGATCTAAAGCAGAGTGGATTGTATCCACTCCTCTTATCATCTGCTCCTCTCTGCACCCTGTCAGGGAGAGGGCACATCAGTGCCGACAGGTGAAATGCACCCCCCAAAAAAGTGAAAATCACTTAGTCGGTGCTGATATGCCCTCCCCCTGACAGGGTGCAGAGAGGAGCAGATGATAAGAGGAGCGGATACAATCCACTCTCAATCTAAAGACGATTCCAAGGGACAATATAAAGGGAGAGATGTTAGAGTAATTATCATTAAAAACAATTCAAAGGGGGCGTTGCGAGAATCGAACTCGCGACCTCTTGCACCCAAAGCAAGAATCATACCACTAGACCAAACGCCCATCTTATTATTAAGAGAGAAAAGTTAATATAATACACTCTTTCCTTTTATCTAATCTACATCACATGACACAAACTCATGTTTTGGTATGAAGTACCTGTCCAGGGCGTGGTAATGGACATGTGTCTCATCTACTCAGGATCGGGACCCCACTGACTAGATCCACCAAAGATATTGTTTGAGCCAATAATGACAATGATTTAGAGCCTGCTTGGCAGCCACCTGTAATGTAATCATTTCATTTGAGTATTTGTATTTTGTAGCCATGAGAAGATGGTTTCCTAATGAACTCATTCAAATTTATACTCATTTGTTAACTACAATTAGAAAAGATGTCATCTTAAGTTTTTCTATAAAATGAAATGATTTATGTTATCAAGCACAGTCGCTACAAATCTGAATGAGTTCATTACAAACCATCATGTTGTGGTTGCAAAAGACTTGGAAAACTCAAATGAAATGATTTTATTACCGGTGGATGCCTAACGCAGCCTTTAATGTTCAATTAAAGAGCTTTATGCTTTGTCTGTTACAAGGTAAACCTTGGGAAAAAATAATATTTTTAAGAGCTTTAATGAATTTATCCCCAAAGTGGATTTCCTATAGAAAAAATGCATGTAGTGACCCTCTTGTGTGAGGTGCTAAGTGGCACATGATGGGAAAAAGCAAACCACCACATCTTGCGCTTAGTGCTGGAACTCATCCAACTATAGGAATCCCAATGTAGTCTGAGCGTAGGGGTTGAATCTTACCAATAGATTGAGAACAACATTCCATGAACCTGTTGATTTTCGAAACTGAAAATACTATAAACAAAGACTTGTTGATTTTCCCTAAAGTAATATACCAAGAATTAATAGAGAACAAATATCAACAAATAAACTTTATTCAATAACTTAATGCATTTTTAGGCTCGATTACAATGATAAATTGATAGAGCGAATGCTCTAAGACCCAAAATGGAAACTACTTAAAACAACTTTGATTCCCTACAACAATAAGAATCACTAAAAAGATGAAAATTACTAAAAATGAAAAATTCTGAAATCTAATTAGAATTGCTCCAATGTTCTTAAGAGAAATAATTAAGATATTCCTAAAAAGAGTTGCATCAAATATCCTCAAAAATATGTGATAATTGAACATTTTTCAAAATAGCAAAAACAAATACCAAAAAGTGGCTATTTGAAGGCCTAAATGATGGATTTTGGGGTTTTCCCAAACTGGCATTTGGGCTCATCAAACCGGTCATTTTGAGTACTCGTGGGTCACGATCAAACATCAAGAACACAAGTTATGGTCATTCAAAGATTAGGGGCTAATTTTGACTTCTTATGATCAATACGTTCCATGAACCGGTTTGTAACATGCGGCATTGCATCAAACCCACATAGCTACTATAGTGCTTTAGGTCAGGTTTAACAGTCACTATGACATGATTTTATTTAGTGTGGTTATCAAGTCACCCTGTCAATTAAAAATTATTATTATTATTTTGAGCCAATAACCATGCGGTCCTCCAATGAGAGTCGCTTTACACCATTCAATCCCTTTTCTTATCTACTAATGCATCCCTCCATGATATACTAAGAAGGATACAATTCCCTCTTGAAACCTACTACATCAAGTTCTACTTGACAGATCACTGTTCCTTTAATTGAGTCCTTTTTCATAATCATCCCACTCATAGGGTCCCCAATGTCATTGATGATTGCTACCCAATACCAAACTACAATGTCATTGTAAAGGAGAGCAGCCACTAGGCATGTATCTTAGTTATAATAGTTAGGAAGTTGTTCGATTGGTTAGTGTGTATATATATATATATATTTGGTGATAACAAACACAAAACAAATATATTAAGAAAAGAAAAGTTGCTCAAGAGCAGCTGCATCAAAGGAGAGATTAAGTTTCAGCCATGAAAGAGGGGTCCAAACCCATTCCAAACAAAGGTTAGAGCCCAAACCATTCTTAGTCAACCGGTCAACCACACACTACTTAGTATAGTTATAAGAGAACATAGTGAAAAGTTTAATTAAAACAAGACAATCATGAATTGGACCACAGATAACCCAAGGAATCGTCCCAATATGATCAGAGAGAAAGGAGATAATGTCAAGAGAATCTCCCTCCAAGATCAAGCACCAAAGTCCCAACTTGTGGGTTGTGGAAAGTGCTAAATGAGCAGCAAAACATTCCACTGCAAATGCCGAATCAGCATAGCCACCCTCCCTCGTAGCATAGATAAAGGTCCCCCTCCAATCACATATAACAACCCCCACATCATATGAGTGAGAAGACGCACAAAAAACTTCATCAAAGTTTACTTTAACAAAATCCGCATCCGACGGCTTCCATCGAAGATAATCAACCCGCTCAACCGGACACAAAAATGTATGACTGCAATATTGAGATTCATTTAGTAACCTGAAAGCAGCAAAAGAAGCATGAAGCATATTAAAAGAATTATTTTCAAAGATAGCATTGTTTCAAGTTCTTGTACAAAATATCACTGCGTTTATGCTTGTATAGATGATTCATATTGCATCACCTAGATATCCACCCCAGGAATGTAAGAGTATTCTCAGAGGACATTGTAACACAAAAAGAGGATGAAAACTAGATTGGGGTATCAGTCCCACATTTTACAAGGCAAAAGCATGGTAGTCTCTTTAACCTCTTTACATAAAGGTCAGAAATCAATGACACAGATTTTCCTTTTAATTAAACTTCCTTTTGTCGGGAGAGTCTCTTTACATGCACGCCAAATAAAGTGTTTGACTTTGGGAGGAATATTAAATGACCAAATAATGTTCCAAGGGATTTGTGGAGGTGAGGGAGGGGCCTGAGGGAGAAGAAGCAATATTAAAAAAAGACTGAGAGGAAGCAACAAACAAGAAATATACAGATTTTACAAAGAAGACTCCCTTCTTCTCAGGACTCCAAATAAGTTGATCACTCATGATAGATTGGGATATTGGGATCCTACGAATGAGGTCTTCCTCCAAGGGAGAGATCCAGTTTTCCTAATAGTAGTGTTAACTGTTTCTTCAAGAATCTGTATCAAAAGGTTATAAATGTAAGATGGAACCTCTTTGCTAAGGTAACCAATGCTTTTGTGATACTTTGTATTCTTCTCATTTGTTCTCATCTAGCCTATTAAACCTTACATTTTATTTTACAAAATTTACATGCACCTCTCTCTTCTTTCAATTCTTGTGCAAGTTGTGAAGTAATTGAAAACATAGATCTCATTTGTCAAATTATACCCTTGTTACCCATTCTCCATTGGTTTTGAAACATGCTAATGTGTGGAGACCTTCATCTTCTCATAATCTCACCATTTCGATATTATCTGATTTTATTATATGAATATTCTGGTTACTCATGGATTTATCTCTTCAAAAGAAAATCTAAAGTATTTTCTAAAATCGGATCAAATCTGTGATCGCCTTACTTGGTATAGCATCTTTGCTAAATTCCATTTTGGGGAGAAGTAGTTCTCACAACGGTGTTCTAAATAAATAGACTACCCTTTGTTGTACTCAAAGGTAACTCTCTATTTTATAAGCTCTTTAAGACCAACCCAAATTATCATTATCTTTGAGTGTACAACTGTGTTTGTTTTCTCTGAGTGGATTGTATCCGCTCCTCTTATCTAATGCTCCTCTCCGCACCCTGTCAGGGGGCGGACACATCAGCGTCGACAAGTGATATGCACCCCCCCCCCAAAAAAAAAAGGTGGAAATCACTTGTTTTCTCTAGTTATGACTGTGAACTATTGTCAAGCTAGAAGCAAGATCCAAAATGTGTGTTTCTTGGATACACACCTCTAATGCTAAAGAGTACATGTGTTTATATACAGAGTCTGGAAAAGTCTACCTAAGTCGACATGTATTGTTCAGAAAGGAGGATTTTCTAGTTTTACACTCATAAACATGGTTCTGGGTTATCATCACCTCCAATTTTGGGTCAAGATCTAGGTTCTCTTTTCACTCCTCCAAATTCATCTAAGCCGTTCTCCTATTTTAATAAAAATGCAACTCATTTTTCATCTCTTACAACTCATTTTAATCTCAGTAAATCACATCCGTTAAAAGTGGTGACATGTCATCTCTACCTTTTGCTTCTCAACCGTCAAATTCAAACGTCATTACTAATGGTCCTATTTCTCACACCCAACAAGTGCTACTTGTAAACCATCGAATCCCTTGCATATATCTCAATTGTCGGATGACTCAATATCTTATAATTCAAATACGCATCTGCCCTTAACCTCCCTTAATGATTCTCTTTCTCAACCGTTGGATGTGTCACCATGGTTGTTGGATTATCCACAACTTCAATCAGCATCTTCACCCGACAACCCGACTAATAAGTCATTGTCATCGCCCGATAACCCGAATAGAGGTTCTCTTAACTCCTCTTCTTTTGCTTTTAAAAACACTATCTTCTCCTTAGAATCGTTCTCCTATTCAAACCAACCTCTCTCCAATGATTAGCAGTTTAAAATCCGGTATTTCAAAGCCAAGGAAACAGTTCTATCTACAAATTCAACTAATCTTTGATACCGAACTAATGAGTTAGAATGAAGCTATTCAACACGTTCATTGGTGTAAAGCAATAAGTGAAGAGTATCAGGCACTTGAAAATCAAGGTACTTGGGTTTTAATGCCTCCATCGTCTAATCAAAGGTTGATCAGCTATAAATGGGTTTATAAGATCAGACGGGACTCAACTAGCAACATAGCAAGATATAAAGCTTGTTTAGTCGCAAAAGGCTTTAATCAACATTAAGATGACACTTTCAACCTTGTCATTAAGATGACTACCATTCAGCTGGTTATGACTTTAGTTCTTCATTTTAGTTGGAAAATAGAGCAACTTGATGTTCTTGATGTTAAGAACGTGATTATACATGGATTTATTACTCAAAATATTTTTATGACACAACCATAGGGATTTATAGACCCTAGATTTCCTACACGTGTGTCATGTTCAAAAATCTATTTATGGACTTCATCAAGCACCAAGGGCTTGGTTTGCTCTTTTCTCATAGTTTCTTCTAATTCGAGTCCAGATGCGTAAAACTGATAACTCATTATTTGTTCATCATGCCAACAATTCAATTACTATTCTTTTTCTATACGTGGACGACATTTTGAATATTACTAGTAATGATTATTTGTTTATCTAAGAATTACTCAAGGCCCTTCATTCTCAGGTTGATATGAGACATCTCAGAGACATGAAGCACTTTCTTGGCATAGATGTAATACGATGTTTTGATGGAGTCCTTTTATCACAAGATAATTATGCACAAAACTCCTTCACAAAGCTAGTATATCTTTGTGTAAGTTGTGTGTGACACTAATAGCTACTAAAAAATGTCTTCATCAGGATGTTGATCCTTTAAACTCATATCCTACATTCTCTAGGCATCTAGTTGGGGCATTGCAATATCTAACAATTACAAGATCGGATCTGGCATATGTGATTAACACTATTTGTCAATACATGCATAAGCCACGGGAATCTCACTTCCTAGCTGCCAAACGTATTCTAAGTTATTAAGTGGAACAATCAAATTTGGCTTACATTACACTGCTAGACCACTTAGGTTACAAGTCTATTTAGATACTAATTAGGTTAGTGACATTTATGATTGTAAGTTTATAGTGGTTTGTATGTTTAGTTTGGCAACAATCCTATCATGTGGTCAGCCCATAAATAGAATACAGTATCTTGTTCATCTACTGAGGTGGAATATTGTTCACTCGCCTCCATTGCAACTGAACTATGTTAGTTCCGTATATTACTCAATGAACTCAGAATACCAACATCAATCTTCTCCATCAATTATATGGTGTGATAATCTGTCATCTCTTTAGCATCGAATTAAATGTTTCATGCCCAAACTAAATATATAGAGCTTGACTAGTACTTTATACAAGAGAAAGTTCTTCAAAAGCTCCTTCAAGTCATGTTTTGACTGAGGATCAAATTGCTGATTTACTTACCAAGCCACTGTCATCTTCTAAGTGTTATAAGTTCAGGTCCAAGTTGAGAGTGTTTCCACTGCTCAGCTTGGGGAGTAGGTGTAAAGGAGAGCAACCACTAGGTACTTATAAGTTATTCTCTTAGTTATAATAGTTAGGAAGTTATTAGAGTTGGTTAGTTAGGTAGTTAGTTATAACAAGTTGGAACAGTGGTAACTATATCTTTTAAGAATCTGTATGTTATAAATATAAGATGGAACCTCTTAAGGTATCCAATGCTTTTGCGATACTTTGTATTCTTGTCACTTCTCATTTCTTTTCATGTCATTATGTTTCTTTAATCATAAACTCCTAACCAAGCCAAACATCTTAAAGCTATCCACCATGTTCTTGATGCATATCTCAAAAATCAGCAGAGCCTTACTAACTCTGTTGTCAAGCAGCAAAGGTTGAACATACTGTTGAGTTGTGTGAATTCAACATCACTGTGCAAGAGCTGTGTTGGGCTCTCACACGAAACCAACAAAGGCAAACCGGTTTTGGAAAGTGGTTTCCTATTTTAACCTACAAAAATGTAGGGTCTTTGAATAGGGCTTCTATTAGGGTTTTCCAAAAGGGGTTTTGGCTTGGGGTTTCTTCTCTTGGAGACTAAATTATGGTTTTAGAAGATGAGGCAGCTGGTGCTCTTGTAATCTCTTGGTTTTACATAGTGAAAGCTCTCTTAATCGTCTTTGCCCCTGGATGTAGGCTTTAAGCCAAACCATGTTAAATCATCTTGTACTTTGTGTGTGTTTGTTGTTTGCATTAATTTATTACTCTATTTATTGCTACACACAATTCAAATCTAAACTTATGCACAACAAATTAGTATCAGAGCCCTAGGTTGTGATTGGGGTGTTTCGACATGGTGATAAGGTACAAAGTAGAGGAATTCGACGGGCATAATAACTTCAGTCTCTGGCGCATGAAGATGCGTGCGTTGTTGGTTCAACAAAGACTGACCAGAGCTTTGATGGGGAAGGAAAAGCTTCCTGCAACAATGGAAGAAAACAAAATTGAGGAACTTGACCTCAAGGCACTCAGCGAGATTCAGTTGTGCCTGGACAATGAGGTGTTGAGAGATCTAGATTGTAGAAAAGGAGTCTATGGCTGGGTTGTGGCTCAAGTTGGAAAGCCTGTACATGACGAAGTCTCTCACACACAGGTTGTATTTGAAACAACGACTCTATACATTGAGGATGAGAGAGGTATGTTTGTGAAAGCGCATCTGGATGAATTCAATGAAATCATTATGGATCTGAAAAACAATGATATTAAGATTGATGATGAGGATCAAACTATCATTATTTTGTGCTCTTTACCTGCATCATATGAACACTTTGTTACAACTTTATTCTATGAAAAGGATACCATCTTCATGGAGGATGTTAAGGAATCCTTGAATTCTAGGGAATTGAGGAAGAAAGTATTTGAAGAAGAGGGTGAGGGCCATGCAGAAGGTCTATTTGCAGGAGGAAGAACAAAGAAAAAAAGGAAAAAAAAGGTTTTGAAAGTAATAAGGTCAGTCTAGATCTAAGTCTAGAGGAAAGGGCAAGATGCAGTGTTTTCTTTGTAAAGAATATGGCCACATTAGGAGGGATTGTCCAGAGTGTTCTGATAGGAAGAAATGTGATAATCCCAGTACAATATTAGTAGAGGAACATGAAGAGTACATTGGAGATGTTCTCACAGTCTCTAAAGGTATAGACACATTTTCTCATGATGAATGGATATTAGATTCAGGTTGTCATGTTCATATTTGCTCCAAGAAAGAATATTTTAATACGTTCCAAGAGAAGAAGACATGTTTTGTTTCTTTGGGTGATGGATCTACTTGTGACCTCATGGGTGTTGGGATGGTGAAGATCAAGATGTTTGATGGAGTGGTTCGTACTTTGGGTGGTATGGCATATGTCCCAAAGATGCGAAGGAATTTAATATCCTTAGGTTGGTTTGACTCCAAGGGTTGTAGGTATTCAGTTATAGATAGAGCCATGAAAATTACACTTGGTTGTTTGGTCTTGATGAAGGGAGAAACGTGTGGTGATGGTTTGTATCGTCTGATAGAGAATACGGTGATTAATATTATTCCTTTGACCTTGATGGGTAGCTAGAAATTGGGTGCACGGAATAACAAGCGCTTGTGTAGGGTCTCTTTTGCGGATGCAGCAAAGAGAGGTTGTGCAGGTTTCCAGCCAACAGATGATGGTGAGAATGTTCCTATGATTGGAGATGACGGATTGAGGTCCCTCTATGGAGTTGACTAGGCGAGTTAGCTCGAGGCAGCTACACATGTGCATTGGTCATGTTATGATTGAGTTGGATAGTTTTATGACCGAATTTATTCGATGGTATGTGTAGCAATGTTTTTTGAAGGCCAATTGTTGTTTGTGGTGATAGCAAGCAAATTGCGATTCAGATTCGAAGTGGAGGTGCGTTACAGGTATATATGACACATAGTTCACTAAAAATGATAAGTGCATGTTTTCTCCGAGGTGGTTCAGAAATGTGAGTCAAGGTGGAGTATGGTGCACATGTCACAAGTTCTGTGTCTTGTAAAGATACCTGTGTTCACAATATTCAAAGTTACCCTTCAGGGTTGTGTGAAGAAGATGGGAGTAGAGTTTTTTTGTACTATGTTGTTTTGGTGGAATTCAAGTGAAGGTGGAAATTTGTTGAGTCGTAGAGTGAATTCAATGTTACTGTACAAGAGCCGTGTTGTACTCTCACACGGAACCAACAAAGACAAACCGATTTTGGAAAGTGGTTTCCTATTTTAACCTACTAAAACGTAGGGTCTTTGAATAGGGCTTCTATTAGGGTTTTCCAAAAAGCGCTTTGGCTTGGGGTTTCTTCTCTTGGAGACTAAAACAAGGTTTTAGAAGATGAGGTAATCGGTGCTCTTGTAATCTCTTGGTTTTACATAATGAAAGCTTTCTTGATCGTCTTTGCCCGTTGAATCAAGCTTTAAGCCGAACCACGTTAAATTGTCTTATACTTTGTGTGTGTTTATTGTTTACATTAATTTATTCTTCTATTTATTACTGCGTACAATTCAAATCTAAGGCTCCTATACGACACTTACCTTCAGCACAATTGACTGAGCAACAGCTGCCTAACAGGCTGGGATTAGGTATGGAAATCTGTTTTTCCTGATGCATTAGAATGACAACAGGGGGCTGACACATCAGTGCCAAAAAGTGACCTTCACTTTTTGGGGGTGCTTATCACTTTTCAATGTTGATGTGTCCACCCCCCTTGATGCCATTCTAATACATGAGGAAAAGCAGAATTCTGTACCTAATCTTTTCCGAATAATAACCTGCATGTAAGGCATCACCCTAGTCTTGTTGACCGCTTAAGCGATCGTCCTAAAGCTAATTTGACAAGACATGTTTACACAGGTACAAAGATCTAATCGGCCGACGAATCCATGTCACTGTTGTCTCACATCGCATTGTAGTGGAGTGTCATGGAACAACAGGCCTCATATCCTCTGCGCCGCCCCCCTTTGCGCGACGTTGGGAGCCGAGACAGAGGGGGGTATCATTTCACTTTTGGGGGATGATGAATGATACCCCCGTCTCGGCTCCCAACCGCACAAAGGGGGGCGGCACAGACGATCCTGGAACAAAGAGTTCGTTCATGTCCCAACCACCTGGGAAAGAAAATAACCACAAGTGAACCTCGGATCAACAGATTGTCATTGAGCTCAGAGACTGAGAAAAGGTCAAGGTGCAGAGACACATTCAGGACTATTGGAGGATATTTTCCAAAATTGTTCCCCCTTTCGGAAACAAATGTAGTGTCCAGGATTTTGAATGTCCTACCCCTCTCTGTCTCTGCCTCTGTCTCTCTCTCTCTCAAACCACATATGTCTTTAAAGGAGAGAGACGTGCCCCCACAAACCTGGTATGGCCCTCCACAATGAAAAAGTGTCTCCAGCAGGCGGGATTTTGATGCTCTCAGGTCTCAACTACTTGCCTGGGCTAACCAGGGCAAGCGGTCCACTCCGCCGACAGGACAAAAACCCAACACAGAAATTTCAATGCTAACATTTCTGCTTTCTGTTACCAACCTAACCAATACGCCCAAAAGCCCTAGGCTAGGCTCTTAACCTTTGGGATAGTAACACTTTTCTGGGACAGGAAGATGGGGGCCTCTCATCCATTAAACCCGATTAAAATGATGGCACAACCTCTTTTTTTAGTTTGATGTTTCCGATAAACTGCGGTTTGAAGGAAATAACAAATTAATAACACCACAACCACCACATACCATGTAAATCAAAGCTTTATGCTCAACTCAAATGGATATTTTATTCACACAGCTCCCTGATTTTTAGCCAGGACTTATTTCTCAGTGAACCTTCACATCGTGCTGATGAACTCTAAATCTGATCATGGGGATTAGTTTTAACCAACTTACTTAAAGAAGTAAATAAATCAGGAAAGGAAATTTTATGTAATGGAGATGAGTTTTGGGTATCGAAGGTTTCACAAATTCAAGTGTTGTAGGATGACTTTCTGTGCTCCCATCAATCTGATTATTCCCTGTCAGAAATCAGAGCTTAGATCTCACAGTTTTGTTATCATCAAAAACAATCATCACCTTTCCAATGACTCTCCGCTCTTTGATTGCAGAGAATGCAAGGTTGGCCTGTTAAGAGCACAATTACAAGAATCAAGTGATGCACATCCCAATATTAACTAACAATAACAGATCCATGTGCAACTATAGTTAATGATGTGGTAAATTGAGGCTCTTCACAATTGCAGTGTTGAACTGACTACTATATTAAGGATTAAAAGCCTTGTTTCAGTGTACTTGGAACAACATCCAAGCCAATCTAAGTCGAGACCTAACGCAACCTCAAGAATGGGAGAAATCCAAATGACATCTCATTAAGGGAATTAGAATCCATCATCTCTTAAGTTGAAATAAAAGAAAAGACAAGTTCGAGAATAAAAGTCAGTGCGTATTTGGCTGCTTGGAAAGGGAGGTATTAACATTTGATAGGTATCCTTGCCTGGGAAAAGTGCAAAACCTCTTTTTCCCCCTTTATGGGAACACACTTAACCACAGAATAAGTGCAGAAAGGCCCTGTTCTGATATCAGCATAACATTATCCTTAATTCACCGAACATTGGAACAGCTAGTAAGCTCTTACGTGGACAATGACAGGAGCAGATAAAAGGAACATATCCTTAAGAAAGGGCGAGCAGCATAGTCAGGGTCCTAGGAGTCGGGATAACTCTTAAAAATTGAAAGATGGACTCTTCTAACTATACCGACAAGAAAGGCATTTCAATACGAGGCCACGACAGAAGAGTGTGGAATTGGGATATGGAAAATTCAAGAAACCTGTCCCCTTTTCTTTATTTTCAACTGTAACTTTATTATTTTATTGGTTTGAGAGCCATCGGGTAAACTCTACCCAATGAACTTTGGAGCTGAGTGGAGTCTTAGGCTTTCAAATACTGCATTAATTATTTATAATTTCCTTCTTGATAGGATATAGTTGAGAACAATTTTTTTCTTATGTACTGGCGGAGAGCTCTCATGATTTTTTGTGACATGCATGAAGATCTTGTGTAGTTCGCATCCAGAGACCAAGCACTAGCAAATGGGGAAAAAATTTTAAAAAGAGAACAAAAACAATGTGACAAATAAATATAAGCAACTGAAGGATCCAAAAGGCCACTGACCTCTGATAGAGCATAAGCATGAGAAATATGAATGGTTATCAAGCCCCTTGCAAGCCAAGAAAGTAGCTCCTTGATAGAATCTTCAAGAACACCCGGCCGATGTATTTTGTAGCTCCCCCAGTACAGTCCATGTACTGTCCAGTTCTGACATGCAGCAGACATGCCCGAGAAAATCAGAATTGAGGCACTAGAATCTGATAAGCAAAATATTATTTATAGGTCTCAAAGACATAAGTACAATAGTAACTGGAGATGCACCATAAAGAAACACCATTCATACTTTTGTTCTAAGGTTTAAGAAATTGGAATTCCTCACTTGAATTAATGAGAAATACAGTCTATTGTTCAAATAGGTTTCTTAATTTTGAGATGCATATGACTACAAGCTATGAAACAATATGATATTAAAGTTCCAGAAGCTCAAGAGAGAAAAATAAATCAACAACAACAAACAGCCTTATCCCAACTATTTGGGGTCGGCTACACAAATCCTGTCTTGCCATTCCGCTTTGATTAGGGCCATATCTGCCATTAAATTACAAGCTGTCATGTCCCTCCTTACTACCTCCACCCAGGTCAATTTTGGCCTTCATCTAGTCCTTCTAGCACCTTCAGCTTGTATTGTCTCACTCTGCCTTATTGGTGCAGTCATTGGTCTTCGTTGCACATGTCCAAACCATTAACTGGTGCCGTCAGTGGCATCCATCTATAAACAATGAAAATTCAATCAGAATTATCCAAACAAGATTTTAATCATTAATTTGTTGAAAGATTAAATTAAACAAATGCATCATGAAAAATGACTATTACAAAATTTACCTTGTTACAACAGCAGATCATTTGCTTGACACCAAGAGTGAAAGCAAGCAGAGCATGCCCACAGGTCTGCCCATCCTTAGAAATACCAGCCTCAAAACCACCAATGGTGGAGTCAATAACGAGGACAGCTGATGCAATGCGACACATGGCAGCACATGATTTCAGGGTGGTTATTTTTCAAAGAAAAAATCAAGGCAAAGAAGAAATTATTAATATGATTTTTATTTTATTTAGAAATATTTATTTTGTTAAGTTTTTTTGTTTTATTAGGAACCTTTTTATTTGTTAAGTATTGGTTTTTAGTAGGAGAGAGTTTTTAAAATATTAGGATTCTATTTTGGTTCAAAAGGAGAAATTCGCACAAATTTGGAATTTGAAAGGTTTTGTGCAGTGTTTAGTACAGAAGGCATAACTTTTTGTACAGATATCTGATTGAGGAGATCTTTATGACTTTGGAAAGAAGACTTCAAGGGCTACAACTTCTATTTCACAAAACGTTTCCAAATTCGGCTGTGTTCAAGGCGAAAATCGTGCTCCTAGATGATGGACATGATTAGAATCTTTCTCTGCGAATTTTTGGATGAATTTCTTAGATTTGGTTAGGGTTTTCTACTTTTTTGGTATTTGGCTTATAAATAAGCTTAATGTAATGAAGAGAGTTGATTGATTTGAGTTATTTATTCATTAAGATTTATTCTCTAATTAATTCTTGGTGTTTTCCTTTAGGGAAAATCAACAAGTCCATGTTTCTGGTATTTTTAGCTTTGAAATTCAACAGGTTCGTGGAAGATTATCCCAATTTGTTGGTGAGATTCATCACCTACGCATGTCACCCTGCATAAAAAATATACACCTTTTATTTCAATCCCTAAAAAACAGAGTTTTCGCTTCTTGACCAATCAAACATGTTTGGATTGGTCCAGCATGTTTGAATTGGTCCACTTGGACTTTGTATGAACTTGTATTCTGCCGGAATGACCTAGCCTACTTTGGATCAGTCCAAACTGTCAACACTGGTTTCCTTAGCCTTACTCAAGCTCTCTAACTCCTCATTCATCTTTCACATGCTCACATCAGGCTCTACACCTAACAATCTTTCACTTGGAGAGTAATGTTCTTCCCGTCATCTAGCTATTGTACTTGTGATCATTGAACTGTGTAGAGTCCTCTTCCATTCTGTGACCTTCTTGAGACTCTTTCGTTTCTTCAAACATTCCCTAATTTTGATCTCTTGGATCCCACTAGCTGGAAATAAAGACACTTTCAACAATCTTCACTTTGGCTTTAACCTTAGCCCTTTGAAGACTTTCCATTGAATTTTTCCTTCACATGCATATTTGTCAAGACATGAACCTGTGACATGTGCACTATACTCCACCTTGGCTCTTACCCAAAGCCCACCTTGGAGATAAACCTGCTCTTGTCCTTAATGAACTCTGCATGATATGCTCGAAATGCACCTCTTCCTCAAACTTGAAACTTAACCCATTTACAAACACAACAAACATTATTTGGCCTTTAGTATTACTGCCACACACACCATCAAGTCATTTTGGTCTTGACACCATCCAACTCAATCACAGCCAAAACCATATGTTTAGCTATCTTGAGTCAACTCAACTAGTCAAATCTAGAGAGGGACCTCAATCCATCCTCCCTAATCATAGGAACCTCTTCACTATTGTTTGTCACCTGAAAACCCATAACACCCATCTTTGCTTTAATTGCGAAAGAGACCCTACATCAGTGTCAGACTGGGCCCAAACTTATATATATATATAATATAATATAATATAATAAATCTTTAAAATCATTAATATTTTATAGGTTGGTAAATATAGATTTTTGTAAAGGAGAATGATTGTCTATGTTAACACAGGCCTATGTAGGCATGCCATTGATTGACATAGGATGTGTTTTTGAATTTGGTGTCATTTTTTTACACCTAAGCACTTTTTTGAACCCTAAACACAACATGTGTCATCTTGTAATTCACTATAAACACTACTGACACTTTGTCATCATAGAAAATTTTCTTCCTTTGTAAAAGGTCTGGGTTTGACTTTTAGTGAAATTGGTTCCTTCTTTGATCTCGGAACAACATTCATTCATGAATGGTGGATACATGTTCCATGCCACGTGTCTCCCTATAATGCTTGTCTCATTTTCCCTGTGTAGGAAGCTCGTTAGAAGTACTATTGATAATAGACCGAGTAGTAGTAGTTTTGTAGGATTTTTTTTTTTTATAAAAAACAATCCTTAGAATTTAAATATATAGTTTTCTAAGCTCTTAAAAACTAATAAAATCTTATAGCTTAGTTAATTAAAGCATTACTTATTACATAATATAGGTCTTAAGTTTGAACCTAAATCCCAAAATTAATATTTTTTGAAATACATAGGCTAGCCCAATAATTAACTAGGGTCGGGCCTGTGCCTAAGTCTTCTAAAAAAGTTTGGGCCCAAGCACGAGCCTCTACTATAATTACAAGGCCAGGCCTGGCCCATGCCCACCCCTATGGTCGACCACCAAGAAGAGAATCAAGTGATTTAGAAGGGGAAGGTTGGTCCCTCAATAGGTTATTTTCTGCCTTGGAGAAAACAAGGACCTTTTTACAGTGTTTGAAACAACATTTAATGGAAATAATAAAAAGATTAAACTAATTTCTTTAAACTTATATAAGAGGAAGTCCTCTTCAAGAAATGCATTGGATGCAGAGCATACATAAATTTGAATTGCAAATATCGTTAACATTAAAATACTTGCCACTAATAAAGAGAGTATGACATTGAACAACAAATAAAGCAACATTCTTCTCGGAAGAATGATAATTAAGATATAAAGAACTTTGCCTAAATAACTAAGGGACTTGAACAAATTTGATTTAGTTGCACACCATGCAAACTTGAAAGTATTGATGTTTAATAGTTCATTTTGAAAGTTGGATGTTGGATCCCCATTTTATTGGTCGAGCCTTCTATTTATAGACCTTTCAATCAGCTATTCAATTTTCTTTCAGGTGTCTTCCCCATGTTCTACCACATTTATTGTATTGTAACTTCTCTTAATTGATAACAATTGATTTCTTTCACTAAGATACCTATCCAGTGCTTTTTGTTTTTTGCACTCTCTTTCTTGTTTTGTCATGTGGGGTCACACAGTGATTTACTGCGGAAGAATGTAAGTTTAAGGGTGAGTAGTCCTTTGAAAGTGAATTTCTCCCTTCCTTCCCCAAGAAGAAATTCTTTCTTTAAGGCCATTGTTGAAATCAAAATTTCGTGAATGACAACTTCCATGTCATTCGCAAGCTAAAAGTCATTCACGAATGGAGCCAAAAACATCCCATTCGCCACCATACATGAAGCTCGTGAATAAGACACAAAACAGCCAATTCGCAACCCACATAAAACTTGCGAATGGGACTACCCCATTCGCACACTCTGAGCCATAAATCTGAGTTCATCTCCAACTCCTCCAATGGTGCAATCTCGCATAGAAGAGGTACCAATGTGTACAAGAAAAAAAGGAAGATACATTCGCACTTCAAGATGGATTCCAAGAGTAAGGAAGAGTTTATCTTCAGCATGGACTCTACTACAACTCGTTTTTACATCTATATATACCTTCAAAGAGGAAAAAATCACAACTTTTTGACTTCCCACAGCTCATACCATACTTGCAAGCTAATGCTCTCCAATCTAGTTAAGTTCTTCACCTTCTCTATCTTCTTTAAGCCTGCAAAGCAAACAAGTTTCTCTCTTTCAAAGAAGACAACATGTTCATACACCTATGCCCATCTTTCCAAGGAAGACATAATAAGATCTTGAAGCTTGAAAATGTTCATGGCTAGGTAAGGTTTAGAGTTTATCATGTGGTTAAATCAAAGTTTGTAAACCATATTTATATAAATAAGATCAAAGTATTCATATTCTCCCCTCTCCTTCTTTTTATTTTTATAAAACTTTCTTTGTTTTACAATTTGAGCAACTTAAAAAAATTGGTGGTTTGTTGTGCTAAACAACAATAATTAACAAATCTTTCCCAAGGGTTTGGAGTATTAGTCCCCACAATAAAAAATAATAAACTAGCGTATTAAACGGCTGGGTAATTTGTATACATTAAATTTCAAATATGCATGAAATTTTGTATTACAGCTATTACTGCATAAGAGAAAAATACATATAAGTACTCTGAGAAGTGAAAAGAATAACAGAAAAGAGTATTCAAATTCTTGGAAAATTTATTGAAGTGGTGGACTAGTTTTAGTCGCGATTTGCATATAGTTGCAATCACAATTTAAATCGTGAATAATTGATTAACATTTAGTCAAGATTAAATATTTTAGCAGGATCTCCCCATGGAGATTTGTTAATCATAAATGAAATCTTAGTCACAAATCCTCAATTCACAAATGGAGAAGAATTGGGAATGGAAGGCAGCTCGCATCACGATCAAGGTCGATGGGGTCCATTCACGACTTAGTCAAGGAAAATTGTAGGTCTATGCCTAGAGCCAGCCTAAGGTCTCCAAACAGTCATTATCACTGGAGAAGGTGACTAGAGTACCTTGAAGGTTTTTTCAATCCTAAATATCTCAAAACACTAAATCTCATGAAATTTTTCACAAAATGTTCATTTGGGCAAGATGAAAATTATCTCAACGAGATGAAGATTCCTACTAGACTAGAAATGGGATTCAAAGATTTAAAACTCCAAAAAAAATTAAAAGGGCAAGGTTTTGGGTTCGGAGAGACCAAGAACTTCAAAGAACTTGGGGTTTGATGATCAAAATACCTTATGAGAGGTACATAAATGGTCACATGATTAGAAAGAAGTTGTTGGATGGGTTGAATCAAAGTTTCATGATTGAATTGTAAAAGCCTAAAGTTATGGAGCTCTTGGATTTCTTGGGTTGTAAGAAAAGCTAAAAGTGGCCCAAAGAAGAAGATTACTAGGTTTTATACACGGAAGAGCAATGTTGTAATTTCCCATAGTCAAATGAAAAAGACTTGCCGAAAAAGAAAAGTGCATTCTGGTCTTCTACCAAAGAAAATGAAAAGACTCTCAATCGCAAAGGGTGATTTAGTCTTTTCACTGTTCAAAGGAAGGGCAAAATTATCAAAATACCCTAACATCCAAATAGATGTATTAACTATGTCATATTTGCAAATGGAAATAAAATGTTGAGTTTCTAAAAACTTGCCCCTAATCAAGAGCTATATGGCAAGATTTTCGAGGGAGCATCTGTTGACACAGAAAATTCGTGACTCAAGCAAATTTACTAAAGTACCCTCAAAATTGTAATTGAAAATAACTTAGTCGTGATTAGGCTATTCACGACTATACCTTGTCCTTTATCCACACAAACACAAAAAAAAAAAAAAAAAAAACTATATCCTCACTACAAGAAAATTGGGCATTAGTGACCAAATTATTAGCGACGACTAAATAGTCGCTGATAATAAGTGCTTATCCGCAACGATTTTATGTGGTCGACGCCAATAGTATAACCTATATACTTATTTGCAACGACAGTCTGTGGTCGTCGCTAATAAGTGATTATCTGCAACGACTTTTTCTAGTCATTGCTAATAGTGCAAACTTTATACTTCTTATCCACAACGATAGTATGTGGTCGTCGCTGATAAGTTATTAACCACAACGACTTTAGCTGGTCATCACTAAAAAGTGGTTATCTATTAATAAGTAATTAATGGCAACGACTTTATCTAGTCGTGGCTAATAAGTTGTTATTAGCAACGACTTTGTGTAGTCATCGCTCATAGTGTAATAGGGGAATTTAATAAGTAACTAATGCCAACTTTATCCCTAACGACTCTGTGTGGTCATCGCTAATAGTGGAAATTTTATTATATTGGTACTTTTAGCAACGACAATTAGTCGTCGCTAATAACACTAATAAATTATTTTATTTGTCTATAATTTTGTTACTATATTTTATTTATATGTTCAGTAATTATTCATTAAAATTATTTTATTTTTAATTTTTGAAAAATATTTATTTATTAAAAATTATTATTTTATATAATTTTATTGTTTTATTTTAAACTTTTATTTATTTTTTATTTTTATAAAAATACGTGTTTACTAAAAAATTCATTTATTTTTTTGTTTTTTTATATTAATATATTTTTATTTTTAATAATATGTATTTATGAAAAACTGTTAAGTAATTTTTTTATTTCCTCTCTCTTCTTTTTTCTTATTCTTTTTTTTGTCCATAAGTTATTTTGTGTCTTACACACAAAAATTCAGGTGTATAAGGTTAAAATTGTAAAAATAAATTTCAAATGAAAAAATAGGTACCCATAAAAATGGAGTTTATATACCATAAAAAAATGAACATTTTCTCCCTATTTAATAGAGGAACCAAATTAAGAGCACTAGGAAAAATTGTTTGTGCGTTGACTCCGTTTTTCTCTGTCCATCCATCACAAAACAATGCAAGATTCCAATGTTCATTCCCTCTTTCTCTACCTCTTTGCTTCTCTTTATATCTATCCCTTCTATTTGCTAAGGTTTATGAAGGGGATCCTTCACGATCACTGTACTAAAAATCGTTTCAAGTGTTCAAGGTAAATTCCTTGAAACTCCTTGTTTCTTTGTATGTTTTGATGTTTTTAAGAATAAGATTGAGATACAAATTGTTAATTTGACTTAGTATTAATTAATTATTTATTATAAAAATCAAATTAGAAGCATACTTTTGAAAACTAGACTAGACTAAATGGTCCAACCCAATTTGACCAAAACCAACACTCTAAATGGTTCTATTGAAGATTAAAACCATTGTGTGCCCAAAACCTCATATAATCGGCAAAACTGACCGATTTGCTGGCTTTTTTACGAACTCAATTCTAATAAAACCATCAAATTTCTATTTTTTTAGAAAATTAAGAAGAAAAACATTAAGAATGTGTCTTTTCCAAATTTCAATGCCACTTCTATGAATTGTTTTATTTTTTAGTATTTTATTACATCTTTTGGTACATCTAAAAATTGGAAATCCAGTCAAAAGCCTTCTAATTAATGCATTATGAAATGTTTTATTTTTTGGTATTTTGTTACATTTTACTTATGTTTGAAATTAACCATGGTTAGAACATGTAAATTGACAGTCAAACCCAGTTAGACATGAACCATCCACCTTACCACTTCGATGGTTGTTCCACTCATTTTCAAAACTATGTTTAGAATATAATTATATTTATTTATATTTATTTAGAATTTTTTTTTTTGAGTTAGAATGATTTTAAGATATTTGTTAACATCTAATTTTGTCACAACTCCCAATAAAAAAAAAATTTGAGGTCATTAGATGGGCTAAGCAATTTTCTATATGTTACTCTTTTTCGTAATTAAATCTTAAGGCAAATTAAGAGCAACCTTATAATTTGAATCATTTTATATTATTATACACTCTTATAGTTATTAATTATTTTTACTAATATTTTTTTATTAAATGCCATTATTATTTGTCTATAATTTTTATTTTTTATTTTACATGATCATTAATTATTAAAGAAAAAATATTAATTTTATATTTTTAAAATAATAAGTTATTAAAATATTATTTTTTATAATTTTGTTATTTTATATGCTCACATATGTTCTCATATTATTTTTTATAAAACATTTATTAAAATTATTTGATTTCATTTTTAAAAAAACTTATTCAATAAAAATTATTTTTTATATTTTCACATATTTCTTTTATATATTCATTACTAATTTATTATTTTTCAAAAAATAATATGTTCATCATCTGCGATGATAAGTAAAGTCGTTGTTGATATATGTTATCAGCGATGACTTATATCATTGCGGATATTGAGGGTATGTAAATATAAATTACTTATTCGCGACGATTACTTGTTATCGTTGTTAATAAGTGATTAACGGTAACGATTTTATATGGTCATTGCTATCTATAAAAGTAATTTTATTTGGCATATCTCTTTGCCCCACCCCCATGAAAAACCATTGAGGCATCAAAATCTCTTCCGCATTGCCTACTCCCACAAAATAGGGAGAAAAAATTTCTAGGGTTTTTAGAAAATCCTCACAACCTTTTGTCTCTGCAATCAGGCCCTAAGGCTTCAACCCCCAACTCAAGTAAATCTCTCCCGTCTCTCTCTTCCCTCTCTTTACTTGTCTCTATTCTCTCTCTCTGTCTCTCTCCGTCTCTCTCCATCTCTCTTCTATTCTCTCCGCATCCCTCTATGCTCTCACCTTTCTCTCTCTGCTCCTACCTCTCTCTCTTTGCTCCCATCTCCTCTCTCTGCTCTCACCTCACTCTCTCTGCTCCCGCCTCCCCTCTCTCTACTCCAGCCTCCCCCCTCTCTATACTCCCGCCTCTCCCCTCTCTCTATTCCCGCCTCACCCTCTCTTTCTTTGCTCTCACCTCACTCTCTTTGTGCTCCCACTTCCATCTCTCTCTACTCCTGCTTCCCTCTCTCTGCTCCCGCTCCCCCTCTCTTTGCTCTCGCCTCCCTGTCTCACTCTCTCTCTCCTCTCAGTCCCTCTTTTTCTCTCTCCTCTCGTGCCTTTCTCAATTTCTCTCTCCTCTTGTGCCTCTCTCAATTTTTCTTTCCTCTCAGTCCCTCTCTCAATTTCTCTCTCCTCTCAATCCCTCTCTCCTCTCAATCTCTCTCTCTTCCTAGTCCCTCTCTCACATTCTCTCTACTCTCTACCTTTCATTTTAGTTTTTATTTTTTCTTTTTTTTATTCTTAGTAAATTATTTTGGTGATTTTTTCCAAGTTTCTACCTAATCAGATTGGATCCACAAACTTTAGAACTCTTCACACCCATTACCAAAGAAAGCATGGCGTGAAGCTCATGTGCATGTCATTATCTGGGCTCTTACTTTTGAGCATAGGAAGAAGGAAGATGTTTATATTTATGGTGATGTGCCACACACTACAAAACAATCACATATGTAGAGAGAGAGAGAGAGAGAGAGAGAGAGAGTTTAGTCTTCATTTTACCTATGCCAAATCCAGTAGATTTCCTTGGATTTCTATTTCCAGCTGATTATAGCCATGGACATTGTAATGAAACCCATGATAACAAAAACCTAGAGGAAATGTCTACATAGTGTCTTCACAAAATTACTCATTCATCTTCTAATATGTTGACATCTGCAACATAGAAAGTTCCTTTAACTTTCTTAGGAAAGAAAGTGTAATATATTATTCATTTGAGTAATGGATATTTCCATTTTCCTTACATTTCTTAACATATAATACATTATATATATAAACAAATAAAACACAGTACATTTTTTTCTTCTTTTCTTTCTTGTTAAATTATTTCTCTACTCTGGGATCAAGTAGATTCATAATCTAACATAAACGCCTGTGATCTTATTAGGGTTAAGGAACTTACCTTTCAAAAATATTCAAACAGAACCCCAGTGACTAAGATATTGACCTAAGTGTAGTAGCAAACTCTATCAGCTAGTCAAATGACCTAGAGCTCCAATGACAATGATAATAACGATATTCGCAAATCTTCATGTCCAAATATATATATATATATATATATATATAGTTAAGAACATAACTATGATATAGAGCCATTAACTTTAACATGTATTAAAACCAAGCGGCCTTATAGCCTATCTTTTTGAAACTTCATTAATAGCAGCTATGTACAAAATAATGCTCATGACAGCCATGAAAGACAGCTAAAAGTCCATAAATTGAAACCAGATCCCAGTTAGAATGTTCGCTAATAAGTTGAACATAAAAACTTAAATAGTGAAAGTAACTATATACCAATAGCCTTCATCATTGAAGGCAATAAAATTGTTCAAGTTTTTAGGATGCAGAAAAAAAAAAAATAGAGAGGTGGCATAAGTGGTGTGTGAGTGTTTGTATACAAAAAGTGTATACAAATCATTTGTATATTGTCTAATATTATTTGACATTAGACATTGTTACAAATCTTTTTGGGTAGATTACACCATTATTATTCATTTGTGATTTGGGACATCAATAATTTTTTTTATTTTTACATGAAGAAGTATATCACTGACCCACCATGTAATAAATAATTGAAAAGAAAACTAGGTTATATAGGGCATGTTTTACACATAAAATTAAACAATGAGACTAACTTTATGTGATACAATTTCAACAATGCAATCAAAGGCTCCATGGTTCCAATCATAGGAGCAGTAGCTGGGGGGAAAAAAAGAAGGTTAGTAAGCAATGAGTTATACAACTTCCACATGTAGAAATGAAAACAATACTAACTTTGAAGTCCTTGAATAGAATAAGAAGATGTAATCATTATGGTAAACTGATGTTTAAAAAAACTACCAATTGCAACCTAGATGTTTTAACCCAAAACTTCAAGTTCGCTCTCTAGCATATAAGATGTTAAAACTAACCCCCTTCATCGCTTGATTCATACAGTTTGAAAAAATGGACCCATTGCTACTACTTGACTTATTTGCATAATAATAGTCCACCAAACCTTGCATATAATTCATATCACATCTTTGCATTTGATTTTAGTTAGATGTGTATATTTCCTTCAACTGCACCATGAGGGATGTCCATAAGAAAAAGTCTAGGTAACATCTAAATTGCCCCCAAGGGAGAAGTTGCTTCAAAGGGGCTCTTAAGGGAAATTAGCCGACTACAAGGACATCTTTTCACTCATTAGCAAATAGTAAGATTCAAAAGGACTAAATGGAGTTTTCCTAACTAATGGCAGACAACCATTCTCAGTTGGTCAATAATTTACTCCTGTAAATGACTTTCTTCAAGCATCAACATAAACAAAAGATATGAGAAAAATAAGTTGTACTTGACTTGATTTAGAATAAGAAAAACATACTGCCATTTTTAGATTTTTTTAAAAAAATATTTGGATTACCAATTACTTGTCTCGTGAATGGGGTTTTTTTTTTTATTTTGTGATTTTCTAGGTACAAATAGTTTTTCAAGTTGCTTAGCAGAAATACACCATCCGGTGCAGGAAAGCCATGATTGATGTGATGTTAACCAAATGAAGGTTTACTAGTTTTTCTCTCTCTCATTTGGATTCAGAATATTCCGTGGTTGCATGAATTCAATTATTATTTTCAATCCTCTTTTTTATTTCTTATTTATTTTTGAATTTTTTCATTTCCTTACATCATATTGTTGTTGATTTGAAATTGCTACTCAGAGAAGATCGTTTTTTTTATTAAAAATGCAGAAGTAGAAGTTTATCAATAATAAAAATCCGGTGCTTAATTTTAGTCATTGTTTGATGGTCTCCTTTTGTTTTATTTGGTAGCCTTTTTGGTTCTTCTGGATCTGGCTCTCTTGTTTTAGCCTTGGTCCTTCATGTATCTTTCTTGCTTTGCCTTAACAATACTCTCTTTGTTACTTAGAAAAGAACAAAGAGATGGATGACAAAACCCAACTGAAATACTTGGTAAAGCAGAGTGGGTTCCACCTAACCTTGGCTCAATTTGATTCACTACTTTGGTCCTAGCTAGACGGTTGAAATGATTGAGAACTACAACAGGTTGCAATGAAATATGTTGTTTGTATTCATTACTATTGAGGGTTGAGGGTTAATGGACTGATATTGCATTTGTTATAGTTTAGATAATGATATAAACTAATTTCTTTAGTAGATTATAGATAATTGGTCTATATTATGCCTATTAAAGTTATTGTACTTAAGATTTATAGGAAAGAGCAAGCCAATGGTTTGGTGGAATAGGAGGTAATGATTCATTCAAAAAGAAATTTTAATTTGTTTACATTTGTCACAACAACCTTCTCTATAAATTCTATGCTCTTACAAACTAATATAGTAACATAAGGTATACCTATATTGGTTATCATATGAATGTATAAATATGTCAAAGTAGGGTTTCCTGAAGTTATTCTATCGAAGTTCACATGGGCGTTTGTCTGACAAGTCTTTGTTAAATGGTCAGGAGCAAGGTCCATGCATTCCTTAGGTGTAGCATATGAAGAGTTGTGATATTAAGCCCAAACAATAGATATTATGTTGGAAACAAGCACCGATTAGGCTATGGAGCACTAACAAAGTAGAGGAAGCAGAGATGTTGCCTTCCCTCATACTTTGTCCCTCTACCTTAGGCTTAGGTATGTAATGTATATTGAGTCTCTTATTTATTTGTGAAGTATTTTTCTAGTTTTTTATGGTATGATTTTCTTTTTATTTGATAGTATGGTATTAGGCTCATTACACTATAGTTCTTAGAACTTATTCCTCCAATTTTATATTATTATTGCTTTCCTTTTGGTTAGAAAACTAGAAATGAACATATGATTTTGATGCTCGGGTCTCTTAATAATTGAAGCTTATTTTATATAGGAGGAGATATACCTGCTTCATATGAGTTGGTGGCCAATTATAGTTGATTTGCTCTCACATAAAAAATTAAAATTAAAATTAACATTTTTTTATGAACTATGATGGTTACTTTTATGCAACTGTTAATTTTTGTTTCAAAAAATTTAAATATTTCATTAGAAGGTAGAAAATTCTATTGCATATGTGCTGTTCAGCAAGTATATGGCTGTATAAAATGAACACAATTAGGTTAGGTGATGTGTTAGAGCCTCCATCCCGATCAAAATGTCATGATATTTGTAGGACTTAGCAAATGGAGGAAAGTCTACATTAAAAATCAGTGTAGCACAGTTGTACATGATATTCATGCATGCTTAAATATACAGTGCTTAAATATGAAGCAAACTATAACATCCAAGTCACCCCAGCACTCAGCAATGAACAACACTAGTTAACTAGCACCCAATTAATTAATGAGATGGTCATTTCATAAACATTTCCAAAGAAAAAAAATCTCAATTCTCATTCATCAAATTCATTCTTTTTACATTACTCATATTGTTGAGTCCTAACAGTTCCAGGTACTAGGCTGCTAAAAAAATGTCATACCGTTGATTCCCCATCTTCTTCAACCTTCAAATGGTTCCCTAGTTCCTATCTCAAGGTGACCATGAATTAATGGTGAAACACTTTATTCAGATGGTATCAATGGTTCCCATACTATGGGGAATCTAATAACTATAATCCATGCTATTAGAATTCTATTAATATCAACTACCCCAAATGCCATATCAGTTTGGAAACAAAACCAAAGATCATATGCTATGTCTGTGAATTCAATGTCATGATGCTGTAAGTTATCTTGCAGTCCATACCAAATTTCCCCGTCTTTCTGTTATCAATTATGAGCCTCAAGATGCCATTCTAATAAATAGATAAGCTACGGCTTGAGGCTTTTTTAGGTCCACTCCCTCTGTTGTTTGCTTTCTTGGCCAAGTTTTTCCATTCTCTTTCATCAATATAGTTATATTATAAATTATCAAATAAAAAAATACATTTAGTATCATTTAATAAGATAATTTAGTATCCAATTATAGGTATACAATATTAGGTATACATGTATGTTAAACTATATAGACTATATAGAAAACTCTATATGTGTATTTTTTTTAAAAGCTAACCATCTGTATGTTTGTAGTATAACATTTTTTTTTTCTTTTGCAAACATGTTGCATAGTTTTTAGATATATTTCTAATACATACTATAAAATATATGCATATGCAATATTTGGTAGATATGTATGAAGTATGAACATAACATATAAAGGCTACCATTTAGAGTTTCACTCATTTTCTATTTATTGGGGTAGAATGTAGATCTACCCACATTGGAACCTTAGACAACTTGATCCACTCACTGGACCTTCTCCAAGTGGTGCACTTGAAGATTTAAACCTAAATATTTGATTCACAGTTGAATCTAGGATGCTTCAAAAAGGTGTTTTGACTCACTAATCTGACTTTTTATAATCTTAAACCATTGATAATGTTGTCAAGTTGTATTAAGTCATGTAGGTTGATTTACAAATCTTACAAACTCGTTATCAGTATTTTTCTTTCTTTTTGGTCAGAAGTTCCTTATCAGTATTAATGGAAAAAAAATTATCTATTTGATTAGGGATCCAAACAAGGTCAAATTTTGCCATGTCCAAGCAGATTGGGATTTTAGGCATTTGTCTTATTTTAATGTTTTACTCCAAATTTTGTCTTTATGAGATTTTTTTCAAATTTAATCACCTTCTTTGAATTTTGAGACTCCATTGTTTGATTTATCTTGAATTTTGTATTTGTACATGTATGCACATCTTTTCACTTCATGTTTTGTTGAATTGTTTGATTTGTTTTGCACATGGTAATTGTTAACATGTACCCATCTTCCGCTTTGGTTTTGCAAGGGAGTTGTTGTTTCCACAGAAAGTGTTTAGCAATTTGGAGACCTAGAAGCGTGCTCCCATAAGCATTCATACATGGTATTTTTTCCCTAAGGGAGCCATCCAGGAGGAGTGCATCTAGAGATGACAGTGCATTGAAGGGTTACCTACTGTAAGCTACGACAACCTCAGCGTATGCTACCACACCCATTGCGACCCAAGGCTCAATGTTTCTCAGTCTCAAAAGTGTGCTTTCATCATTGTAGAATGGATTAGGAGGAGGATCAGATTGCGACACTCCCTACCCTCCTTAGTGTTGTAAAATAATTAATGATTGACTATATTTATTTTATGTAATGACAAACTCTTGTATTGTTTTTTATATGAATGAATGAACGAATTATTTGGTTTCTTGATTTTCTTGAATTCATAAAGTGGTAAAATAATGCTTTGTTTATTAGGTGCCCAATATAGGGGAAGTAATATATTTATATCAACGACGACAAAAATGGTTCCTAATTTATTTAAATAAATGTAATAGAGATGACTTTTATTGTCGCTAAAAATTGCCATTGTTGATATACTTTTATCCACAACGACAATAGTCATTGCTAATATATTATTATGGAGATTACTAGCGATGGCATTTTGTGGTTACAGATAGGTTTCATATCATTATTTGTCCCTTTATCTGATATATTCTTATTGGCGATGACAATAGTCATTGCTAATAGGTTTCATATCATTATTTGTCCCTTTATCCGCAATGACTATTGTCATTGCTGATATATTCTTATTGGCGACAACAATAGTCATTGCAAATAGGTTTCAAATCATTATTTATCCCTTTATCCGCAACGACCATTGGCAGTCGTTGCTGATATATTCTTATTGGCGACGACAATAGTCATTACGAATAGTTTTCATATAATTATTTCTCTCTTTATCCGCAACGACTATCGTCGTTGCTGATATATTATTATTTGCAATGACAATAGTCGTTACAGATAGGTTTCATATCATCATTATTTGCCTCTTTATACTCAACGAGCTTTAGTGTTATTAGCTACGACTTTAGTCATCGCTATTAATTAGTTATGGCGATGATATTTTGAGCGTCGCTATGGAACATCTGCGACAAGATAAATGCAACGACTTAGCGATGACAAAATATCGTCGCTATTTATTATTAGCAATGACTATTTGAGTATCAGCGATGAATTTTGTCGTTGCTGATGATCAATTTTCTTGTAGTGCTATGATATGTTGGGATAAGATCGGTGAAAGGAAGATTCTTAAACCTGAGCTTGTCCAAGTAACTACTGAAAATATTTGGCTTATCCGTAATAGGTTATTGATGGCATAGAGAAAACAGAGAAGCTGTGTAAACAAGAGAAAACGTGACCTTGAATATGAAGAGGGTGACTAGATTTTTCTCAAAGTATCAGTGACTAAAAGTGTGATAAGATTCAGAAAGAAAAGCAAGCTTGACCCGAGATCCATTGAACCCTTCGAGATCCTGAAGCAAGTAGGTGACCTCGCTTACAAGTTGGCGTTAACCCCAGATTTGTCGCATGTAAGTTACGTCTTCTATATATCCATGTTGTGGAAGTACATGCATGTTCATTCTTATATCCTTAAGTACGAGCCACTTCAAGTCTATGAGGACCTTTCATATGAAGAGCAACACATGATGCTTCTTGACTGTAAGGAGTAAGTGATACAAAACAAGGTTGTGCCTTATGTGAAAGTTCTGTGGTGTAATCATTCAGAAGAAGAGGCCACATGGGAAGAAGAGAATGATATGAAGATCAGATTCCCACACCTATTTCAAAATTAAGGTATGCATTTAAATTCAGGGACTAAATTTTTATAAGGGGCAAAGATGTAACACCCCATAACGTTTTAAAAAGGTAAAATGATAATTGAATATAAATAAGGGTAAAATTATCAATTAAAATGTTAGATGGACCATAGTGAGTTTAAGGACCCAATTGGAACAAGTAGGTGTGAAAACAAATGAAATTGGACCACAAACTTTGCAAGTTTTGAAGTTTTTCCAAGTGCACAATTGGGGTAACTTCATGAGAAAAGCTGTACCAATCTTGAGTGAATTTGAGTATAAACCATATATCATCATAAATCTCTAGGAGTCTACTTCTCAACGCTTTAAACAATTTATGAAACAGATTTTTCTAGAAACAGTTATGATAATTCTCACATAAGGTGTCCGTGCTGACAGACCCACATATTTAGGGTAACTTCATTGGAACACATGCACCAATCTAAAAGAATATGAGTACAAAACATATATCATTAGAAATATATGGAAGTCCAGTCTATAATGCAACAAACGGTGCACGGATCCGAGTTTTCTAGAAAAAGTTATGAGAGATTTAGCACGAAGAGGTAAAGCAGAGAAACCTGTCCAACTCTAGTCTTCACTTACTGACTCAAGCCATACTTAGTGAATCGACCCAAGATTGAGCTGGCACTTCTCTGGTTGGAGAAAAGTTCACAAAAATGTACCGAATCGATCCAAAATGACCCAGAATCTGTTTTATTAAGCAAAAAGTTATTTTTTTTCATTTTAGGGAGTGTGGGACCCCCCAACTCGACCCAAAACCTTAGAAATTTGTTAAAAAAACCCTAATAACCTCATTTACATCAAAGAAAAAAAGAGTTAGAGAGATTTGGGAGTTTTAGGGGAGAGGTGTAGGAGTTCTTCCCTAATTGTGTAACTTTCACTACCAACCATGAAAATCTTGTTAGAGTAGGTATTTTTCTTCCTACATTTAGATTATATGGTTATGAATATAAGTTATCTTAGTTTATGTAGTCTAACTAGAGAAGACCTTGTTGGTTTATAGAGAAAGGAGCGTTGGACAAAGGTAAAAAGCCTTTGGTGGAGGATTCTCTTCAAGATCAAGTGTAGGATTTTTTGATGAGTGGATACACAATTTATATTTACACTTTCCATTCTTAGGTTCCCATAAATGTGATTTTATTTTATGTTTGCAAAGATTTGTCAATTAACCTCTATAAAAATTGGTTGTATGAGTGGAAATGTAGTTTATGTTTACACTTTCCATTCTTAGGTTCATAGAAATGTGTTTTTCTATTCTATGTTAACGATTTGTTACCTTAATCTCCATGGAATTAACTAAGTAAATGGATGAGCTTTGTATGCATGATTTTCCTCTTCTTTGAACCTTGGATTTGTTGAGGATGAGCTTTGCTTTGGTGAATCTATATTCAAACCCCATGAGAATATTGATTTCCTTATGTAGATTCTAGTTCCTTTATTGTGAGTATGATTGAAAGTTTCATTTTACCCCATTCATATGTGTTCTTGAAATTTGGAGTTAACCATATGATGGTAGTGTCCTATTTCCATGAGTTTTGGTAATCTTTACTATTGTTGAAAAGTTTATGGAATTGGATTTACATGATTTGGACGAAATAGAAGGTTCCTTGTGGTGTATCTTTGTTTACCCCTTGGTTTCTCTTAGAATTCCCTAAATGCTTGCCCCCCTACCTATTTGATGAAATGACATATGATTTGTTTCCCATGATTTATGTATCTCTTGCATACCTATTGACTCCTTATATTAGTCCATTACTTTCTTTGGAAGATTTCCTTTGATTCATGTTAAACCATGATAAATTGTGCTAAATTCTATAAATCATCATGTTACTACATTGGAATTTGAATCATGTGGTAGCTTTTGAAGGCATGACTATGTTGTCTATGGCATGGTTTATTCTAGTATTTTTATGAGGCATTTTAGTTAAACTTCTACATTAGTTTTAAAGAACTTAAGATACTTGGTTTTAAACCTTTATGAAAATTGACATAAAATGATTTTTACATTCATGAACAATTTCATGTCCATAGATTTGGGTCAAACATCTCTCCTTGCATGTTAGCATATGACCCGTCTTATGAATTACTAATTTATTTTATTGGAATCTTAATGAAATAGGACATGTGGATATTTTAAACGGCATACTTATGTAGTTTCTACTTACTTTACAAAAGTATGGTTTGGTATTTGGTTTTGAATGTGAGGATTTAATATGATACCTTTATGCGGAAATATGCCCTTTGGGCCCAGAGACCCCAAAGTAGGTTAGTCCTTGTGACCCCTATACGTACATGGTCTTTATGACCCTGGAGACACTGATATAGGTTATATAGACGTAGCCCCATAGACCCCTATGTGGGTTGCCCTTCATGGGCTCTTAGACCCCTTCATGGGTTGTCCTTCTTAGGCCCGTAGACCCCCATGTGGGTTGTCTTTCATGGACCCGTAAACCCCTATGTGGGTTACCCTTCTTGGGCACATAAACCCCTATGTGGGTTATCCTTCTTGGGCTTGGAGACCCCTTTGTGGGTTAGGCTTTATGGTTTCAGGTACCCAATCACTAGGTGACGTTAATTGGTGAAGACGGCCTTAGTGGCCCAATATATGCGATATCATATGCTATGATGGGGACCCTTATATGGGTTATATGATTGGTTTTGCTCAAAGACCCTCACGCGGGTTATATGAGTTGTTTTACTCGAAGACCCTTATGAGGTTATGTGATCTGTTTGGTCGAAGACCCTCACAAGTACATGGATTCATCAGCCGTCCCTACAAGGAAGACGGGTTAAAAATTAACCTCTAACCTTTTTTAGCCAAATAAGCAAGATTTGATATGCAAATATCTTGAAATCCCTCATGATTCTTCTAATATCATTCCAATTCACCTAGTGTATACACCTTTCCTTCCCTTATTGACCCTACTAAAAGGACATTTTCCTCTCATCGATAAGCTTACATAATTAGTTATTAAGAAGTAAACAAGACATCATACCCGAAGGAATAGCTGCCACTATTGATTTAACAGGATCTCCTTCCCAACAACTGATAGGAACTAGATTTCCAACCTTTAATGTGATTGGAGATGCAATCATCAAAATAGCTAAAAAGTTGAAGCTTACTCCTTCTAAATGAGGAATGGAGACCCAAATATATTTTTGGCTGAGTAACCTCTTGAATCCTTGTGACTTGAACAATTTGGGATCTAATTTATATGGGTCTTTCCAAAGATAATTTTGGACTTATCAATATTTGGGACTGGGTCGAAACAAAGTAATCTTGGAGAATTTTTTGTTATAGTGGAAACTGAGGCATACGAGTCATCAGTAGAGAGGAGGTGAGAAATTTCCTGACTAGCTCTTCATAGCCTGATACCAAGGAAAGAGCATGCTATTTCTTGGATAGAAATAAGAGCAGATAATCCCTCGACATAAATTAGAAATAGGAAAGGGAAGAGAGGGTCATCTTGTCTCGAGCTACTAGGCATTAAAGGAGGGACTAGGACTCCCCTTCAGCAAGACTTGGAAGAAAGTAGTGAAGATGTATTGGTGAAACCCATCTTCTCCATCACCCTGACGATGGAACTCCACTCAACTTGATCATAATCCTTTCTCATGTCTAACTTAATTTCCATAAGAGGGGATCCTGATTGGAGACATTTCATGTGATGAAGGATCTCATGGGTAATAAGGATATTGTTTAAGATCTAGTGGCCTAAGATAAAACTCTTTGATGGGAAGATAATATTAAAGATAACTCTTATTAGCCAATTTAAGAGGATCTTCACATCAATTTTCTATAGGACATTGCAAAAACTAATTGTTGTGAAGTGCTCAACTTTACACAAGTTTGGTCCCATGGGAATGATAAAAAAAAAAAAAAAAAAAAAAAAAAAGCTTCTGATTTAATGGATGACATCAAGGCCAACTCTATCCTTGTATTTTTTTGAAAAAGCCCGCTTGGTAGCCATCTAAGCCTAGAGCGTTAAACTTACCCATGTCAAAGACTATCACCTTAATTTCCTCATTGTTCATTAGAGCATCTAGGAATCTTTATGATGATGATTCCGGCAAACCATTATGGATATGTTCCAAAACAGATTCGATCTTATTGGGATCTGGTTGGGTAAAAGTGAACAAGTGAGAAAAATATTGTTTTAGAATGTGGGAGATATCCTTTGGATGGTGACACCAGTAACCTAAGGAATTTTTTAGGGCATGGATATAGTTGAATTGGCATCAACCCACCATATAAAGGTGACAAAAGAGTGTTACGATCTCCCCATTGTAGCCATTTGCTTTTGGACTTCTATGCCAAAAGAATTTCCTCCTTCTTAAGAGTTTCATCAAGCTCCAAAAAGAGATTAGATATTTTTTGATTCACTGAATTGTCATGAGGGAGGCGATGAATGTGTTAAGTATTTTAGTATTATCAATTCCATGCCTAAGATAAATATGTTGTATAGGATATGGTGCAGTTGTATTCTTGTAGAGTTAAGTGTATTTAAGATGTCAGGAATGAAGAACCAAGATCATGAAACATGAAGGATGAAGAAGTTCCACAAGCTACTCAAGATTCACTCAATCAATTAGAGAATTTTAATTGGCCAAGGCATCATATACAATGTACTAAACAAGTAAAGACATGTAAAGACTAGTCTAATTATGGTTAGGTGCTAAAAAATGCCTCTATATGGACCAAGGTTGAACCTAGGATTAACATTGGACCTTTTTATGACCTTAGGCATTATCTTGAACCAATCCAAGACCAAAAAAGTTCTAAAAAACATAAACAAGGGAACTTGGCAGAGTTTAAGTGCTTGAAGCAAAGCTTGGAGTACTCGAGCATGAGAAGTTTGAACATCCAAGAGAATTCCAGATTCGAGCACTCGAATGCTATGTTGGAGTGCTCAAAGCACCAAATTCGAGTGCTCGAACCTGGAGATTGGAGCAGTTGAATGTGCCAAAATTGGAAACTACAATTCTAGGATCCTCCAAAGGCTAGTTTTTTGTCATTTGAAAACAATCGTTGGGGCTTGAAAAAAAAGATACTTTGCACAATAAATAGATGACTTAATCACCATTAACCATAACTAATTACTCTTGAATGATTAAGCTATTATTGGGAGATCATTCAAGCTTCTTTAAGAGAGTTATTGAGCTTTATAGGAAAATCTGATTTGCTCCCAATTCCACACAACTTTGAGAGTATTCTTCAACTGGTACAATCATTACCAATTCGTGTTGGGAAGTAAAGGACTCATTCTTTCAGTCTTGGAGAGTAATTTTCTTTAAGGAAAACTCGATTTGTTAAAGCTCTATACATTGTGTTCACATATTAACATATTCCTAACAAAGAGGCCTGAGCACACCATACTATTTTCTACTACTGTTGGAACTTCTATTGGAGCCAGTGGAAGTGAGGATTGAAGTCCACCAGAGTAAACTTGCGCACTCACTGGAGACACCAAGTGCATAGCTATCCTTCCATCGGAAACATTGGAGGGAGTTAAATGTTAAACTGAACACTACTAGTAAGTTCGTTGATTTTCTTATTGTAATAGTAAGTTGACTATTAATAAAAATCAACCAGCTCGGTGGTGAGCCATTCAATAGTGGATGTAGGCTATGTGTTGAACGATTATAAAAGATTGTCTCTCTATTTCGTAGATTGTGCACTTGTTTATATTATTGAGGTGTATATTTATCCTTTTCTAATTTAGCACAATTGTAATTGGTACTTTAACTTGAGCATTTGTAATCAATCTAATAACACAAGTGAGACAATTAACTAAAAGTGAACTTAGGGCATTTATCATCCCTACTCCCGCTCTGACTATAGGTAACACTATATTGTAACGATAGAGCCTCGTGGTTTATGATAAATTCATAGAAGGGAAAATTTGCAAGACTTAATCAAGTTAAAGAGGTAATGTAAGTAAGAAAATTAATTATAGTACTTGCTCATTTCAATATTTGTGATTACCTTACACTAATTATCCAATAAACAAGAGTAAAATAAATTAAAAAATGATTAAATACTATTCACCCCTGTAGGATTACGTTGGATCTAGAATTTCATAAGGTAGTTTAATTGGACTTTCAAATTGGAGATCCTTCTTTGAACCCTACAAAAGGTGCTTTTGTTCCAGTGTTAAGAGTGAGGGTATCAGTTTTTGCAGTTTTCTCACAATGTTAGTTTGGTCGGTTATAGAGGAAGCACACCAATTAGCCTCCAAAATATCTTCAAATCCCTGTTACATAGTGTACATCCATTCAAATCGAAATGGTCTAATTACAAACCTCTTAGCACAATCAGTTTAAAGAAAAATGGCCATATAGTCATAACCCATCCCAAGAATGTGTTGAATATGAATGTAGAGGGAAACAAAGTACGCCATTATAGTTTACAAGCCCACCCCCACCCCCTTGTTGAGTATTGCTTGAATGAAGTTACCAAACCATTGCCTGTTTGACCAAGTAAATTGAGGCCCTCAAAAACCTATATCCATCAGGTTGCAGTTGTTGAGGATAGATTGTCCTACAAATAGGGCATGAGAGGTTAGGAAAACCCACCCCTCTTATCTCTAGCATCCCAAAGATAATTCCAATCTCTAATGCAAACCAAGGGCTTGGATTTATGGCTCGATGCATGAAAGAATTGCCTTCGGGAGGATTCTCTGACTTCTTTAGGAAGCTCTCCATAAATAAACATGCAACATCATGGAGGGATGGGGTTAGGGGTCTTAAATTTTGTGAAGATCCATATGTTTAAATAGGGCTGTCAACTATCTGCCTAAGCATCTGCATTCGATTTGATTAAAGCGAATACAGATGCATCTATATTCGATTCGTTTAAATATTCAATTATAAACGAATCGAATGTGGATATGTATACATCTGTTCCGATTAATACTCGACCGTTTAAGTTTAATATATAAATATCTGGTAAATGTTTTTTTTGGTTAATATAAGTTATAACAATCAAATTAATGGGTATCTCTTATCTTGTTTTGGTGTTACAAGTAAAT
>JAOXJP010252522.1:0-21838 GCA_025762735.1 Platanus orientalis | reverse complement strand
ATATATATATATATATATTATGAATAGTGTGTGTACATTTATGATAATAGCTTTGCATGTATACGATATACTTTTAGCTGAAAAAAATATTTCGTTAATTCATAAAACAAAAGAATGGTTATCTTCCAAATTGAAATGAAAGATATGGGAGATGCTAACTTTGTATTGGGTATTAAAATAGAAAGGGTTAGAAAAACTCAAACAATATATTTATCACAAAGAAAACTATCTAGAGTTAATGCTTAAGAAATTTAAAATGCAAAATTATAAATCAGTAGAAACTCCCATAGCTAAAGGAACCAAATTAACTTAAATATGTCTCCCACTAATCATAAGTAACTAGATGAAATGAAATTTATTTCTTATACACAAGCCATTGGTAGTATCATATCAACAATACTTTGTACAAGACTTGATTAGGCTTATGCTACTAGTCTTGTAAATAGATATTACAGTAAGTCCTGAATGAAGCATTTGAAAGTAGTAAAACAAATATTTAGATATATTCAAGGAAGTAAACATCATAAATTGGCTTACCAATGTAATGATTTAGAATTAATAGGTTTTTGAGATACCGATTATGCAAGAGATTTAGATGAAAGAAAGTCTGTGACTAGTTATATATTTCTCTTTGGAGGAGTAGTCTCGTGGACTAGCAAAAAGCAAGGATGTATAGCAAAAAGAATAATGTAGGAAGAATTTATTGCTTGTAGCATGAGAGCCATGGAAATTATATGGATTAGAAGGTTCATAGAAGACCTAAAAGTTAATGGTGTACCATGTGAGTGGATTACAATCATGAATATAATCAAGCTATTATTCAAGTGATCAAGAATGGAGCTATGAGACTAAGAGGAAAGTACATTCAGCTCCAATATCATTATATATTTAATTTTTATAAGAGAGGAGAGATCATAGTAGACTATGTGCCTACTCATGTAATAGGACCGATCCATTAACCAAGGCCATTGTAAAGACCAATTTTAAAAGGCATGTATGGTCAATGGGATTAAGGAGTGGTCTCTAGTCATCTCTAGACTCATTGTTTATAATTTCTTGTCTTTTGGTGTGTAGGAATAACTGTGGACATAAAATTAGTCATACAACCAATATACTTGATGTACTAGAATAGCTGTGGACATAGGATTAACTGCACAACCAACAAGTATTAACCATATGTATGGTGATGAACATTTAGTGTGTTGGAGTAGCCGTTTATATGAGATTAACCGCATAACCAATGAGTGATAATTATTTACTTGGAGACATACTGACCAAGTGGGAGATGGTGAACTTTATGTTTATGGTCATAGGACTCAACGATCAAATGGATAGTCGTTTCTCTTGATATTAATTGCCCCTTAATGTTGAGAGACGTTAGACACCATGGCAAGACACTTGCCATTGCCTAGTTGGTAGTGTTAATATAAGGAAAGGTTGCATTAAAGAGAATGTATTATCTCCAAATGGAAAGAATATTGGAGGCTAAAAAACCACATTTTGATCCAATATGGGTAAGAAATGGTAAGAAAAATTCTCCTTAATATACAATCTTACAGCTAACCAACTAGAAGTATCTATGCCCTTAGCCTTAAGCAGTAGGCCCACAAGTGTCAAATATTCCTTTTCCATCAGAACAACCCATGAAGGGTAAAACTCAACTGGAAGGAATTTCCTTGAATCTTACACCATCATCTTTGCAAAAGCTGCCACCATAGTCTCCTACAACTGAAAAGAAAAATAAAACATAAATAAAATTTAACACCAAAAAATTATTCAAAAGGGTTATGAACATGATCACAAAATTTCCCATCTTATAAATCTGACCTTTCACTTCTTTAAACCCTTTATTCTCTAGTTCTCTTCACTGACTTTTACTTCTTTAAACCCTTTCTTCTTTGGTGCTCTCTACCTTCCCATCATGACTACCTGTCCATGAAACAACCAAATAGGAAAGGGATGATTGTAGGGAGCTCCACTCCAAAAAAATCAAAGCACTCCTTAGAGATGGAGATGGTTTCTTAGCTTCAGGAAATGAAATAGTGTCATGAGAAACAAAGAGATAATTCAAGAGTGTCTCAGGCTTCTCAGTTGTCCCATATCTTCATTCCATCATTTACAAAACATTTCCTTAAAAATCATTATCTTTTCCAACAAATCAGTTGAAATCTTTGTTCAATTAGACCATTTAACAGTTTTACTCATGTAAAAAGCTTCTTCTATATTAGTGAAAAACACCTATAAGACATTCAGGATTTTCTCCACTTGTAAGAGCGTGTAACATGAAGAAGGCCATCCATAGAAAATCCATAAGTGGTTGGAGCATGTGAGCACAGGTTTGGGCCAAAACCTCAAGAGTCGTGTCCTTTTCAATCATTCTTCTGAATTAACTTTAGATAGTTAAAATCTACTACAAACTTTGCATCTATGGACCAACATTTTGTCAGCACGCAAATTTTGACTTGGGTCAGTTGATGGCATAAGGACAGCATGACAACATTTAAGCATCAAGACTCTAAGCACCCTTGGTTTAGGAAAAGGAAACCTAAACTCTAGGAGGTTAAGCATTCCCAAAGAAGTCTTTCTAGATATTTTAGTCGCAAATGAATTAGTCAAAACACCTCATTATAGCCCAAATGCACCATTTTAGGTCAAGCCCTAAACTCTCACAAAAGCATCAACATGACTTTTAGAGTCCACATTCAAGAACTCCACCCATGTTATCTGCAATTTTTCCAACCTCCATAAGCCTTCCTTTAGCAAAGCATCATAGGTGGAAAAATTACCATTAGAACTCATTATCTACCACTCAAATCACTAAATTTCTCTCACCTACATAAGCCTTCTTGTCATGAAGCATCACAAGCAAAGAATCCTCATTTCAAAGTTTTCAACCCGTAGGCAAAAAATTATCCTTTTACCCTTTTCACTTCCAAGAATTTACCCCTAGACCCTCAAAGGATCCCCGAAGCTTCTCCGGTCACCTGGATGTGTAATTTAAGATCTTATGCATCCCTGCTTCACCCCATTCTAAGAAACTCATCACAGAACAAATATTGCTCGAGACTGACAACAACCAATTTCTCAACTTATGATGACTCTGACCAAGAAATGACCCTTAAAAAAGCTCTCAAAGATTCATCCAATCTCCAAATCCAAAAGGGTCAATCGTCGTATCTCAATCCCGGCCTTAGCGTCGAATCTTCAGGTCTGAAAAAAGAACTTCAAAATCTTAAACCTCTGTGAAATCTCAAATCTTCCCCAACGGGTCAAAAAGTTGTTTAGCTGCATTTCACTCATATGGAGCCAGCATGTTCCCTGGAGGTCTAAATCAGGATCAATCGGTGCCCATCTCTTCGGAATCGCAAGGCCTTCAAAAAATCATCTAAGCAACGTGAGATTTAGTGGGACTTATCTATTCAGATTCCTCAAATACTCCAAAAAAGAGTAACAAATTAGGGTTAAAAATTAGGTGTTCAACCAACTCCTGGGAGTTCACCCAAACTCAGAAATTCAGTCTATCAACGGCTATCCCATAATAATTTCAAGACCTCTAGAGTATCAAAGTTGCACTGGATTACAAAAACCATGTATTCCTAACCATCATTTCTACTTAAGCTATAACAAAGCACTTTTCTTCTGTATTTCGCATGTACAATGCCCTCAGAAATTCTCCCAGACTCCAAATGTAGCAAGGTTAAAACCATTTTCTCAGTTTTAACCCTGCCTTCAAAAGATCATTTCACAAACTCGAGTATCAAAGAATGTCCAGCAACTCAATTCCACTAGCTTTCAGGCAACTACAAAAACCTTATCTCTCCAAGTGACCCTACTTCGAAAATCCCTTGGTAATTGCCTGGGAATCCAATGGTCATTTTATCAGTTCCGATAGCTCCAAGACTCCTCAAGCTTCAAATGCATCAAATATGGACCATAGCAAAGACCTACAGAGAACACGGGAACATCTCTAGTCAAAACCTCTCCAACTGGCCAAAAAGGGGCTTTTAACCCAGTTTTCTACTTGGGCATCGTAATTCATCATAATCAAAGGCTATGGCTCACCTGGAGCAGGGGCCATCTTTTATCTAAGGATTTCCAAGATCAATTTTACAATCTTACCCTTCCAGAATGCATTTGAAAGCTTTTCAGGTCAGAAAACCCTAATTTCACCCCCTTACCCTTATAGTAATTTGGTTCTGACTGGTCCATCGGGACCGAAATATCTGCGACCTGGAAAAAAGACACTAAGTTCGCAACTTTTTGATCCTAGGAGATCATAGAGGTGAATTACACAGTAAGGGTTCAAAAATTTTAGACAGTAATCATTGCACATTAATGAGCTAAGACTTTAGGGTTTTAGCTCATTAATGGCATTTAATGCATTCACACCTTAAGGCTTAATGCAAAGGCCATTAGATTGGAATCTCTCTAAGTGCACCCTCACCCCTCACCTTTAGGTTAGATCCTTGAATTTCAAACCCCTAGTTCACCCCTCATGTCTCCTCAAAGAGCATCTTTATGCTCCCCTTTGATATTTGCAATCAACCACAACCTACCAAAGAGCATCAAAGTTCACCCCTTTGTCCACCTCACCAATCCATGCCAACAAGCACACCCTCATCCTCACCATCCATCCAAAAGATCTGAACCCATCTCAACCCCTCCCTTGTCCATGTCACCTAGCATAAATCCCTCTAATCCTAGTCACCCATCCTAAACTAATCCTAGCCCTACACCTCCATCTAGCTAACCTAATCCCCACCCTCCATTCAGATATTGCTAGATTCAATCCCCACCCTTCACCACACCAAAATTGAGGCTATAAATAGCCCCAATTTTGTGCACACAGGGGTAAACCCTTGAAAAAAAGAGAAGATGAAGAAGAAGAAGAAGAAAGTGGAATTGCTCCAAATCCTAAGTCTACTTTGACTTGAGGTAAGCCTAAACCCATCCCAATTTATTCTCCTTGTATTCATATGCTCAATTATCAAGCTGTTATGCTGTCCAATTCATGCTACTTAACTACTTTAATTCGGGTTACGGAGTAGAGGCTCAACAGCCTCTACTCGCTTTATTTTTTAACCTCTACCTAGTGTAGAATTTATTGTGATTTTTGTACTAAGCGGTTGGGATTCAAATTTTAGTATGTTATGTTCAATACATGTGCCTACTTCTATATTTAATTTTATGATTTTTTGAGATGTGGAAGGCCTCGAGATGATCCCCCCAACAGACCTTAAAATCCGGGTCCTCTATGGCCTAGCTCAATTTATTTTTTGATGATTTTTGTATGATTTTTCTATGCATGATCTTGAACCAAATTTTGGATATGTTATTCCTCTTCCAACTTCCTATTAGCATACTTAATTTTAGAATTTTCTCAAAAATCTAAGGGGTCCAAATTTGGGAAATCTAACTGTTGGATTTGCTCCCAATAACTAATGCCTAAATTTTATTTCCATAAAATTTAGGCATTGAACGAATAGGTGTTGAGATCTAGGACCCACCCTAGGAAGCCCTGATATTCCCTAAACCTGTCCCCAGGCATGTATAACCCTCTGAAATCAAATCCTATGCTTAAGCACCTCTGTGGGCCCTTATTTCTCTCCCAATGCCTGAATTTAATTTCATGAGTTGATCAAAGAAATTCAGGCATTGGAGTGGATTTCATGTGTCAGGCCTATGTTAAAAATTAGATTTTTCAAAAACTAGTTAAGTATGCACATGACCTAGGTCTAGCCCAGATACTCGGGAGAATCCCACCCCTCTAGGCTCCACCTGTGTGGCCCAAAAACCAAGGCTAGCTGCTGACCCTAGCACCCAATGCCTGAATTTCACCCTGAATTAAATTCAGGCATTGAACATTTAGGCATTAAACCAAAAATTAGGCGTTAAGCTTGCACAGGATGACCACTCTACCCTCTTTTGGAGGACAGATGTTTACCCTTGGGAGGACCCCACCTTTAGGGTATGGCTTCCCCCACTTTAAGAATTCCCCTTTATCTTTCTGATAGGGTCCCATTGCCTTGGGACCCATGCACGTGCTAAAATACCTAACCCAAGTGGGTGAGGCAATCAGTCTCTAACGCCTAAAAATTCAGGCATTAGGCCTGTATCAAATGACCAAGTTGCCATCATTAGGAGAGCATATCTCAACACATATAAAAGTCTTGACCCCTAGGGTTACACAATGGGACCCTAAGAAACACCCTCTAACTCAACCCAGGGGTCCCACAGCACTGGGATCCATCAAACCACCTTAAAAGACCACATCAAAGTGCTGATTTGATCAACTTCCAATGCCTGAATTTCACCCTGAATTAAATTCAGGTGTTTAATAAATAGGCGTTGAGTTAAAATTCAAGCATTAAACCTGAAATACAAAAAAATACATCTCTTTCTTTCTCCCCTTTTGGCTCAGGGTTAATTCCAACCCTAAAAGGTCAATCAATGAACACTTTGGAGGGGTCCACCATCCCTTTAAAAGTCACAGCCATGAGAGGCTCTCTCATAATTAAAATAATTTGATTTAAAAAAAATAGTTTATGAATTTTCCATAAACCAACGCCTGAATTTCCCCTGAATTAAATTCAGGCATTGAAAATTCAGGCATGAGAAGTAAATTCAGTCGTTAAGCTTGAGAAAAATCCAGAAAATAGCAACTACCATAATCAACAAGCATGGACTTTAACATACTTTAAGACATGTATGAATGAGAGAAGCCGCCCTAAAAAGACGAGTATTTTGGGTGCCTAACACCTTCCCCAAAATGTTACCAAACAACTTACCCTCAATCTCAGTGACTCATACCAGTTTCAAGAATTAAACACCTAGACCTACGGGTCTAGACGACTAATGTTGAACTCCATTGGTTAAAACCCCTAGTTGGTGGCAACTCCCAGAAAATCTTAACCCAAGTGTTAGCAACCATCACGTACGACGTCGAGTCGAAGAGTGGGCCGGAACCATGGACAAGTAGGGGAATCCGAACCCCCCAAACCCCGACGTCCATAGAATGGCGACTCCACTAGGGATTGTTTAATCTCTACATATGCATGTCTTGAATTATGCTAAATACATGCTTTCCATTGTTTATACCCATTGCTCACGTGTCTACATTTCTCACATGTCTACTTGCTTTGGATTAGACCTAGGTCACTCCATTAGTTAGTTAGGATAACATTCCATCTGCAACATTGCTTAGGATAAAAAACATGCTCACTTTAGTTTTAAGACAACTTGAATTAGTTAGTAGGACTAAATTCACATCTGAACAACTTGTATGAATACATCTCTGTTATTTTACATTTTGCACAAAATGAGTCTGAGGACACGACATTGCACCAATACATCACTCTCATTTTACCCTATCTTGGTCATTACCCACTAATGGACCGACATTGGATCACCATAAAGGATGGGAACAACGTCTGAGCAATTGCTACTACGTAAGCACGGCCATTCCAAGTTACCCAAGCCAATTATCATCCCATGATCCAATCTTTTTCAGGGTGGTGTTTAGAGTGATACACTTGTCTTTTAGAATCTCAAAGAAGCATGCATATGTAGTCATTTTCAGGTTAAAGTTATTTAGGCTACACTCAATAGCTTAAAGGTCTAGCCTTAGGAATTGTCAGATTTGAATGATTGCTTGCATGATTGATTAAAAGAACCAGGAATTCATGTCCAACTTTTAAAACTAGTCCAAACTTATTTTTTTAGATAATTAAGACCGGATTTTACTTTCTTATTTAAGTTTGGATATTTCTCATCCCTTTTTCTTAATATACATAATGCGAAGGCGTAGATTGTGTAGACATCCCACGAATGAAACGAAATACAAACCATTCCATTTAACTAAAATATAATTACATCCATGTTCATCATAAAAAATAAATAAATAAATTTGGTCTTTAACAAAGTTGTTTAAAAAAATAAAAAAGAGAATACATCAACTCATCTCTAAACCTCCTCCTCATCCTCCACAGGAGAGTTGGCCTCCAATTTAGCCCTCCTCTCTCTAAATGTCCCTCTCCTTGCCCCATGTTTCTTACAGGTATATGAATGGCCCGCCCCAAAGCAAACAACAAGATCTTTGAAGGAGGCAACTGTTGCCACTCCCTGTGTAACAGGATCTATCCCCTCAGCCACCTGTGGAGGAGGTACATGCTTAGCTCCATCACGTCCTAAGCTTATGGCCCCACCAAGCTCAACCTCAGCAGATGGCATCTCAGCATCCCTCTCATCACCACTTCCATCCCCAGGAATGTGGATCTGCCTCAACAACTGCAAAACAAAAAAGAATAATGTCAGAATCATTAAAATAGATTTTGTTGAAAAAGAGAATTAATTTTCCAACTTGATACCTCCTCAATCTCCTTCTTATGCTCTTCCTTCAGGGCTGAGACCTCTATCAAATGAGACTGGTGTTTTTACCCCACCAAGGCTATGCACCTTGCCAGCTTGTCGAGGGCACTCAAATACACCTCCCTCGACACCTGCAATAAATACACAAAACTTGGTCAAACATCTTAAAATTCACATTTTTTTAAAGAAACATCATTAAAACAAAGTTAAGTCATACCTGGGTCACAGCCTCTGGAGGCATCCACCCCTCAGAAAGCTCCACGTCAGGCAAAGGCTCCTCACTAACCCCGCCCTCGAGGTCGGTCACCATCACCACCTCAAGTATTACCTCTACTAGGTCAGGCTCAACTACAGGAGCCTTTCTCTTTCTTCCTCTCCTGATAGGAGGTGCAAGTTCATCTACGGGCTGGGCCTCGGCTGCCTAATAAAGCCAAGCAAATTAAAACATCATCAAATGTTTTAAAGAAAAAGAAAAGTAAATGAAATATATCAAAAGCATTGCAAAAATTAAAATGAACTCACTAGGGGCTCTCAATGGGGCCACCTAAAGGTCCACAAGACTAACTAGCGCACCACTCCCTGTGGTCTCTAGCCCAATCCAAAAAACCGAGGCATCAGTGCCTATCTCTCCTCTATCAGTCTCACCCTTAGTATCGATGACCCAAGGGGGTGGATGTGGGACCACAAAATCCTCCACTCCTACCCCAACCTAACGCCAACACCTCTCCCTGAGATACATGGTAATCTCATCGATGGCTATTAGCACAATCCTCTGACAAGACCAAGTCCAAGCTGAGGTCTGGTCAAGAGCAACATCTCTCTCCAAGACCCATTTGGTCTATGGATGCTACTTAACCTACACAAATCATAATAGGAGTTAGATAATGATTTTCAAAATAAAAAATCAAGTAAAGAAAAAAGTATTGTGTACTTACCTGATCAGTCGTCAAGAGGTCTAGGTCCCATCGGAAGATGGAGATGGACTTGCGGACCTTGTGGTGGGTGTTCAAAACCTTCCACCTTGCCATGCAAGGGAAAGGGAACACCTCCTCGCACCTTCACACGGGGGCCAAAGGTGAAAAGTGCTCATAACACCACACCTGTAAAAGAGAGAACCCAAAGTTCAATGTCATGAAAGAAAACAGATAAAGGCATAAAGAAAAGAAATAATAAAGTAGAAGCAAGCTATACTTCCTATAAAAAGTACAGCCCCAAGAAAAATGAGGGCCCTGCCCAACCAAGATCTCACTCATGTTGGCGTACATCCACCCAAGGGCAGACCTACCCCAACTATAAGTGGGACCCTATCCAAATCCTCCAATCCCAATAGCAGATGAAAGTAGATGGGGTCACTCTTCCTGTAGAAGATGGAGCGGGTCAGCAAGTAGATGAGGAAGGCACGGGTGGAGAAGTCAATCTCAACCGGGGTGCTTTGATTGGTAGCCCACACGTAGTTCTTCTTGAACCATGAAGCAAGAACACCCTGGGTGTTCTTGTAATACTCCACTGGCTGCGGCCCTATGCATCTTGCCATTAACTCCGCATCAGCCTCATCTATGGAAGGTGGAGGTGTGTCGTCCATCGAAAGGTTGGTCATCATAAAGAAGTCAATTGGAGGCATGCTGATCTCTCCTATAGGAAGGTGAAAAGTCCAAGTAATTGGCGACCACCTCTCAACTAAGGCCATCATCAGAGCCTTGTCCTCTTTCAGCACAGGCAGACTCAAAAAGGGGCCAAAGCCCAAGGCCCGCACCCTATCCTGGACATTGGAGCACATACACTCCCATAATGCCTTGATTGCGGACCAGGAGCCATGTCGCTCTACCCTCCCCCTAATCTATAAAAAGAAATGCATAAAAATATGTTAAAACAATGTCCAAGAATAAAAGAAAGCTAAAAGAAACAAAAGAAACATAAAAAATTCAAAAATATAATTCTGGGTCTTAGACCTAACGCCTGAATTTTTTGGCTAACGCCTTAATTTTTGCCAAATGCCTGAAATTTAGGCCAACGCCTAATTTTTAAAAGACTGAAAATCCAGGCATTATGCCTATAATTTAGGGCTATTGCTTTCTAGCATTGGAAAGATCCAGAAATTGTTAAAATCATTTAAAAAACTCTCTAAATCATTCTGAAATATAAATTTAAGAAAAATAAATTCATCAAAATCACTTTAACATAAAAAAATACTCAAAGAAATTCAACAAGTTTGTAAAAAAATCAAAAGAACTCAAAGAATCCTAAACAAAATCTTCAAAAGAACTGAGAAACTCATGGAATATGAAAATGAATCAATAAATCAAACAAAAACTCACCTCATCCATAACCGGGTTCTTCCATAAAGTCATCTCTTGAGCGGAAAGAAGTGGAAAGTGTCGACTTAATCCACCTTGGCTCATAATTAAAAAAGTTGGGTTGCTTTTAGAGTTTTTGGAAATTAAAAAAGGGAAAAAAGCTTTCAATCTCTCCCTCGTTCTGTAACTAAAATATGGAAAGGGACAACACAAGTGACAAAAGCATGTTCGCAGGACATTTAAAAGTTGTAACTACTCTCAATGCCTAATCGTGCCTTCAATGCCTAAATTTTAATTCAATTAAATCTAAGCGTTGACACAAAATTCAGGTGTAATGCATTTTCTCTGTAATTGTTCTAACGCCTAATTTATCACTCAACGCCTGAATTTTAATTGAATAAAAATAAGACATTGGATCAAAATTCTAGCATTAGGTTTAATTTCTGCATCATATTACTTTCAATTGTAAAATGACATTTTAAACCATTTGTTCATGCTTGTACTTACAAACATGGATCACAGACTTATGCACTTGGATTCATACTCCACCACCTCCATAAATTTTGTAAATGCCCTAATTGCCCTTCTCACTGAAGAATGGGAAGTTTGGAAGATTCAAAGTCGATTTGTGGCAACATTGACATTAGCATAAATCAACTTGGATTAGCCACTGTTAGAGGCAGACACCTCATGTTGGGACCCGTCATCTATGGTATTCCCCTTCGAAGAACAAGAACTCACACCCACTATCAAAGAGCTCGAATCCTTCTTCGATTGGGAACATTGTCTCGGTGTCAATGTCGTAATCCTAACCCATAAACCTAGCTATCTCAAAGGGTATCATGCGTTGAACATCTCCAAAGCCTTCCTTCCTAAGGAAGCTACAAGAGAATATGTACGTTCCCCTTTCAACCTCTTATTGGAAAGAAGTTGGAAGAAAGTTGGTGATTTCGCCTACCCAATCAAATTCAGAGAATTCACTTTGGTCACCCTAGGATAACTCTTGCTATCACACAGCCGTCATCACATCAACGGCGTCTTGCTTGATATCTTGCAGCAACATTTACAGAAGAAAGCTCTTGCAGCCATGATTATATCTGAGACTATTTCTTACCTCTCTCATTGCACTATATATCATCGAGGTTAGTAATATGGTTGCCCGACTTTCTTATAAGTCTGGCTACGAGAACATGTGACTACCCTCTCATCTTTTTCGACTTACATATCATGTGATTTAACTCCAATATAGACACATGTCAACACAACAATCGACCTTTTCTAGTCAAAGCCACGACATCTGATTATCAGAATCTGCTATTCACTATCCTCCCTAAATAGATCACTTGACCAATCAAGTGGCACAAAGCATGCTACCCACTTCTAGCAACCAAGGACCGCACCTACATGGTTATTACAGGGGTTTTTCAAAGCACTCCTTATGTATCCATATGCGTCTTTCGACAATTTACCCTTAGACAAGACCTCTTCAATTTCCCTACGGCTTTCAAAGACATCTTTAAGCTTGACCATCATACATCTACTCACGTGTGGTCCATACTGGCCACCTTATGGGACAACTCGCACACCAGAGTTGCTTGGAATTCACAGCTTGTATCTTCAAAAGTGCGAGCTACAACACCATCTTATAACCATTGGCTTCTTCACAAACCTTCTATACAACCTGACACCCATGATGTACTCATCTCCTCAAATAAGAGGCGATGTAATGAATCATCATCTTCATCACATACAGAGCTTTCTCACACTCAAGCAGAGTACAAGCAAGCATTGTCAGACTTAGCCGAGGAGTGGGCTTTACATGCTCAAACCAAGGCTGCCTTAAAAGATGAGACACACTTGCATACAGAGGTTGAGGTCTTACGTGATTGCACCCAGTATTGGAACAAGACCCAGTCCGAGCTCATTCACACCTTAAAAAGTGAGCTCAATGATAGTAAGACTTCCCACAAAGATTTGGGAATCGAGATGAGGCGCAACAACAACCTGGCCTTCATACAAGATCAGTGGATACAGTCATGGGTTCATTAGTTGAGAAAATAGATCTTCTCTTTGGGCTACGAACCAGTGCCACCTCCACCACCACCTCCAGTGGTGCCCGATCTTTATATTACATCTTATACTTTCATTTTCGATGTATTGGGGCAAGTACCCTTCTTTTGTAACCATTTCTTGATGTATATATCTACAAAATTTTGTTTCCAAAAATCTTGTATCTAATTAAAGGATGTGAATTCACCTGTATGACATATGCACTTGTAAAAAGTATCTGGCTATAAATAAATGAAAATAATGAACCCTGCAAAATAATAACAATGAATCCTTTTCCTTCAAAATACAGTTAAGCAAGCTATAAAGCTCCCCTAGAGACTCGAATGTTGAAGAAGAAGGCACAACTTAGTGAAGCTATGGTCGACAAGTCAACATCTCTACCTAATAGGATCACCACACCTCTTACCCTTCCAAAGGTATCCTTAAGAAACCCACCTCCCAATAGGATGGGTCCTGAAGACATCCTCTCGGATTGGTAAAAATCCAAGGTTGAGCAATTAATGGGAGACTTCACATCCCGACACGGTTGGACAGGCACCCCTAGGCATAGTCATTCCTCTTCACCACCCCAAACTTCTCTACCACCCCACAGCCAACCCAATACCAATGAGCAGCCTTGAATCCCTACACTCACTGAATTTGAGAAGCTGATGTTTGAGTATCTACTAAAGCAGGGAGGGCCTCACAGCCAAAGTACAATATCTGAGCCGCCACCTTCCCGTACTGTCGAGCAGACTTCACCTTTCCATCAATCTTACACACAGGGCCCCATTTATGTCACAACCCCACTTCGAACTACCACGCACATGCAGCCAGAACACTGCTCCCTCTTTGACTTAGAAGAGTAGTACGAGCCATCAACATCTAGTAGGAAAAGAAAGAAGACTGCTGCTCGTCCCAAGGATGATGAGACCAGTGCAAAGCTAACCAAACTCGTTGTAAAAGTGGAGCTAATGAAAGGGGGGTAGTTCTCCATCTCTATGGACTTCAAGGATCTCTGTATCCACCCTACGGGTGTATTACCACCAAACTTCTAAATGCCTAATGTTTAGAAGTATGATGGTACCACCTGCCCCAGGATAAACATGTGCATGTACTACACTGTTATGTTCTAGTGGGGACATGATGAGCGTATCTTAGTGCAAATGTTTGGTCAGAGTCTAGAGAAGAATCTAGGGAAATGGCTGGTAAGCCAGGAAAAGAGCAACATCAGCACTATAAGGGTCTTGACACTGTCATTCCTCAACCACAACAGATTCAATCTTGAGATGTTACCAACCAGGGAAGAAGTAGAAGGAATGAGACTTGTTACAGGAAAGAATGTTAGGGATTTTGCTTATAGGTGGAGATTGAGAACCTCCAACCTAAAACACCCTATGTCCGAGGAGGACATGATATCCACTTTTCTAAGAACGTTGGGTCCCACCTACCAACTGTTGCTCCTGACCGCCTCATAGAACAACTTCACCAAGGTCATCCATAAAGCCACAAAGGTAGAGTTGGCCATCAAGGCAGTTTTGGTACAAGATGCACCACTCACTCTCGCCAGTTCCACTAGAACCACGTCGAAGAAGGCAGTTGTCATAAGACCAGGAGCTAATTTGGTTCAAGCTATTGAGGTCCCTAGGATTAGTTAGAATAGTAGTCATGTTCTATCTTAGCCATAGCCAACTCAATGCTACCTTGTAGCCATGAACATCATTCCTCCTCAAACATAGTAATTATACCAGCCTAGATACCCTAGTGTGCCTGGAGAAGAGAAGAAAAAGAGAAAGTTCACCCCATTGCCATATTCCTACAAGTATATAATGGAGTACCTCATTAAAAAGATGTTATTGTCACTGATTGACCTAAGAACTCCACCTTACCCTTTGCCCTACCACTACAATCTAGCAGAACATTATGAATACCACCAGTCTCCAAGGCACACCATCAACGGGTGCTACCACCTAAGACATGACATATAAGACCTAATCAAGTAGGGTAAGGTATCATTTGACTCTACACCCACAAATCATCCATCCAATTCAAACATCATCCAGAATCCACTCCCCGACCATTAATAACCCAAAGGGGTCAATATGATCAGTTTCACCAGCACCCAATTCAATCCCTCTCGCTTCATCACCAGGATTTTAGAACCCAAGAAGATCTTTTCTTGCCCAACAATAACCAAGTGTCCGCCCTAAATGGACACTCCCCTGCGTCTATTCCCCCTCCTGAATATGAGCATCTACTTACATAAACATGGGATATAGTCCCAAATAACCTAGTAATAGTGTTACTTCATGACACAGACATGTATGGAGAAGGTTTAGCAACCTATGAGCCATTTTCATCCCCTCATATCATTCCACCACCATCACTATATGCATAACTCACCAACCTTTCATCCCCTTACCAAGTCATTAACATCCCCCCACCCACCAGAATATAGTATTTGCTGAACCGAGTCCCTTTGGGCTATCTAGTCAGGGAAGTAGCAGATCTGGAGCTGACCAATGATGAGTTAGAAGAGCTCACAGCCTTCATTACCAAGTTAGGAAAATTTTCCAAATCGGTCACATATCTACATCTAGAAGGGAAAGGGAAAGAGAAAGTGATAGAAGAAGTTAAGACAGAGGTACAGAAGAAGAGCAAAGAGAAAGAGGAAAGGAGAGAAATTGAGATCTTTGAAGTAGTTATTCAAAAGTCTCACATGTTTTAACTCAAATAACTATCTAAAACACTAGCACAGTTTCAATTTTGGGCCTTTTGTTGACATCCGAGCAACATAGAGAGATATTTTTTAACATATTCAAAAAGTCCTTTGTGGATGTCTCGATCACACCTGACAGGTTGAAAAATATGGTGGCTAGAGTATCAATGCTATGAGCCATAACATTTTTAAAGGATGAGATTCCCAAGGGTGACACCATGCATAATCGAGCCATTTACATCACAGCCCACCATTCTGACATGTGTATCCCTCTAATTTTGGTAGACAATGGGTCCACCCTGAACATCTATACAAAGGATACCTTGGATATGTTCGGAGTCCCCTCAGATTATGTGGAACCCAACCAATGTGACATAAGGGCCTTCGACAACTCAGTCAGTCACGACCATGGAGAAGTGTACATTCCCCTAATGATAGAAGGAAGAATGTTCTAAATTTAATTCCAAGTGCTGAGCATACCATCCTCCTTCACAATGTTGTTGGGAAGACCGTAGATTCACCAAGTAGGCGCCATCCCATCCACTCTCTACTAAAAAGTGAAGCTCATCACAATACTGGCTGACACAGATGTGATTACAATGACAGAGCAGAAGATATTGGGAGTTTGAAACTTGCAAGCTCCAAGTACTTTCACCTTATACCAATTCGAGGTTATACATACAGAGAGGTAAGTGGCAGATCTTAAGAGGAAGGCTAAAATACTTTCGTCAAAGTTCTGCATGATGGCCAAGATGAAGTTCAACCTAGACAAGGGTTTAGAAAAAATTTATTAAGGAAGAAAGAACCCCATCAAAGCCGTCAGAGTGTCGTACAAAACGGGCCTAGGGTTCAAACCTCTTATCAAGCATTAGTTCAAGAAGAACAAGAAAAAGAAAGTCAGCCATAAGGCCGCACAGCACGTTGCATTCACTTCAGAACTACCCAAGACTTACACCACTTTACCAACTAAACCACAAGCTCAGACACCTTTATCAGTACCACCCAAGCTTAACACAAAATGTACACTAATAGGACCAATCATTATCCTTCCTCCAAACATCAGTCATCACTCTACTTACCATCTTAAGGCTGCTCCTCATACCCATATGTTCAGTTCTAACCCATCCGTCCCTGAGGTCAGGAAACGTTCAACCCCCAATACCTCAGAACATAAGGAGGACAACCTAGCTCCCCTAAGTTTACTCTCTCTCCCCGATGATGTTATGAAACTACTGCAATCAGTTATTACAAGTGGAGAGCTAGACCTAAACAAGCTTGACCCTGACCAGGTCAATTTGCTGGAAAGATGGGTTCCAATAGATGCCTAGGAGCAGATCGGACAAGCCAACTCAACCGTAGCAGAGGACTAGGTGATTGATTAATTGATGGAGAAAAGAAGCCAAGAAGAGTTGACTTATTCCACTATTGTTTTATATTTTTAAAAGCTTTTTGGTCTTTTTTTTTACCACTTTGTAATAAGAACTACGTGAGACTTGATTCCTACCAACTCATAATTGTCAAAGCATTTGACCAGTGCACTTGTAAGGGGTCCGTAGGCAACCTAAGACACAGCTTTAGGTCCAGTCACTTTTGAAAAAACATTTTTTCTTTGTTTCTTTACCCTTATAGTCAAAGAACTACGTGTGGCTTGATCTTGACAGACCAATGTTTTCAAAAATACTTATGCTTAAAAGTCAAGTATGTAGGCAACTTGAGAAGTAACTTCAGCCTCAACTACTTTTCAAAAGAAATGTAAATTTGGTCCACCCCTCGAGACTAGAACTATGTGTGACTTGATCCTAACTGAATAAACTTTACTAAGCTTGTGATCAGTACAAACATCGGGTATGTAGGCAACTTGGAGCCTTATTCCAACTCCAGTTGCTTCTAGGGTATTAAATACCCTTTTCATGTAAATTCATACTAAAAGCTCTTCTTTTAAAAACAAAAACAAGAAGAATGGAATGATGAGAAAATAATGCCAAAAGAGGTGATTAACGCCTTTGAATGCCAAGAAAATTGAAATCTTCCATCGGTAGATGACCTCCAAGAGATCAATCTTGGGTTAGAAATCGTGCCTAGAATTTTGAAAATTAGGACCCCCAATAATTCAGATCTGGGGCATGTCCTGTTAAAATTATTTCGAGAGTACATAGACATCTTTGCATGGACCTATGCAGATATGCTTGGTCTGGACACAAACCTTATCACCTACAAGCTTCCCACTAACCCGGATATTCATCCCATCAAATAAAAGCCTAGGCATCTACGACTAGAATGGTCCCTATCCCTCAAAGAAGAAATACAAAAACAACTAGATGCTAGCTTTCTTCTATCTGACTGATATCCACAATGGTTAACCAACATCGTCCCTGTACCCAAGAAGGACAGCAAGGTTTAAATGTGCATCGATTACAGAGACCTAAACAAAGCAAGTCCCAAAGATGATTTCCCTTTACCCCACATTGATGTGCTCATTGACAGTACTGTCGGACATGAGATGATGTCTTTCATGGACGGGTTCTCATGTTACAACCAAATCAAGATCTCTATAGAAGACCTTGAGAAGACCGTTTTCACTACCCCTTGGGGCATATTCTGCTACAAAGTCATGCCCTTCAATCTCAAGAATGCAGGGGTAAGGGTTTTAGGTCAAGCGTAGGTGCCTCGACACTAGAGGGGAGGGGTTTAACGGTAGTTTTGGGTAACTCTTCAAAGCGAGCCCTCCACCTACTAGTGTCTTGCACTAACTTAGAATCAGATACAACACTCACTACTTCCACGTCATCACCATCACATTCATCCTTGTTGTGGGCCAAAAGTGCCTCTAAGGGATTAGAACAGGTGGTCTCTTTAAACTCTTCTTCAATTAAGGAATTAATCATATTCACTTTATGGATGTTATCATCACTCCGTGGTTGGTTGCACATGTGAAAGACATTCAACTCTATCGTCATATTGTCAAATGATAGTTCCATCACTTTATTCCTATAATTGATTAAAATATTCGATGTTGCAAGGAATGGGCGACCAAATATCACAGGTATTTAAGTGTTTCCTGTCTCTACAGGTTGGGTGTCTAGAACTATAAAATATACTGGGAAGTAGAATTTATCAACCTGAACTAGCACATCCTCCACTACCCCTCTTGGTATTCTAATAGAGCGATCTACAAGTTGGAGAGTGACCTTAGTGGGTTTTAATTCACTTAGTCCCAACTGTTCATAGACTAAAAAGGGTATGAGGTTAACACTGGCCCCTAGATCAAGTAAAGCTTTTTCTACCCCAAAGTTCCCTATGATACATGAGATGGTAGGGCACCCTGGGTCTTTATATTTTGGGGGTGTGTTGTGCTTTAGGATAGCACTAACCTGTTCTGTCAAAAATGTCTTTTTCCGTACGTTCATCTTTCGCTTAATTGTGCAGAGATCTTTTAGAAACTTGGCATATGACGGTATCTACTTAATGGCATCCAACAATGGGATATTTATCTTCACTTGCTTAAAAACATCCATGATTTCTTTATTTGTCTTCTCTTGCTTCGCAGAAAGCAACCTTTGAGGGAATGGGGTACTGGTTTAAAGACACGAATTGGATCACCTCTTAAATCATCATTACTAGGTCCTTCCTCACCCTTCGCTTCAACAGATTCCCTTGGCTTATCGGCCTTCATAAGAATCTCTTTATCGATGATTTTACCACTTCGAAGGGTGGTAATGGACTTAGCTTACCCAAGTACAGACTTTGATGGATTTGAATCTTGCATCTCACATTGGGTTTTAGGATTAGGCTGAGGTTGGGACGGGAAGGTCCCTTTTCCCTAATACTTAAATGTGCTTTGATTTTATCCATAGATTTCTAAAGGTTTCCAATCGCTTGCGAATAATTCAGGTTTGCCTGAGTTTGCCTTTGCATAAATGCTTGCAATATGTCTTCAAGGGTTCTCTTTTGTGGGGGCACATAGGAGATACTAGTCGATGACCCTTGAGGTTCATTGTTTGCATTAGCAGAGGGTTCATTCCTCCAGCTGAAATTTGGATGGTTTTGCCAATTTGGATTGTAAGTGTTAGAATATGGCGAGCTGAAAAGCCTTTGGTAAGTATTTACAACATTTGCTTGATCGTGCAACACCTCTTTAAAAGCAAGGATCGTAGGACAATCCTTCGTATGGTGTGCATCGTTGTCGCATATGTTGGTGGCCTTCACCATGTTCACATTTTGCAATTCCATGGCCTCGAGTTTTCTAGTCAAGCTGGCTATCTTAGCATTGACACCATCCTCCTCCCTGATTAGGTACATCCCTTCCTTGGGGTTGGACACCGGTTTAGATTTGTCTATCTTATCAATGGTGTCCCATATTTGGATATTTTTAACGAGATAATCGAAGTAATCCCATGCCTCATTTAGGACTTTGCTCAAGAACTCACTGTTACACATCATTTCAATAAATTGACATATATTTGAGGTCAGGTCATCATAGAAGAAGCTGATGACCCGTCATGTCTCATATCCATGATGTAAACAGGACAGAAAGAGTTCCTTGAACCGTTCCCAACACTAGATAAATGTTTCATTCCCCTTTTGGGAGAAGTTCATTATATTCCGTCTCAATGTGTTGGTCTTATGAGTAGGAAAAAACTTTGTTAGGAACTCCCTAGTCATCTCTTGGCAGCAGCTCCTTATGGTCACAGGTTTTATGGAATGTAACCAATTTTTTGCTTTTTCTTTCAGGGAGAACTAAAATAGCTTGAGCTTAACTATCTCTTATATCACACCAGTATAGTGCAAGCTTCCATATACACCATCAAACTCTTTAAGGTATAGGTAAGGACTCTCAGAATCTAGGCCATGGAATTTTGGGAGTAATTGGATTACTCTAGGCTTTATTTTGAATGTCCCAACATTGGGAAAAAAAACCACACATGAGGGAGTACTCCCTCTTGTGGGTTACAGATAATCCCTAAGAATCTTAACAAGTGGATCATTTCAAACCTCATGGTTCCCATGATTATCATGGTTGCTTTTATGGATTGACATTTCAAAGAGTTCTGGAAGATTTCTAAGAAGATTTAGGGATTGAGGTCTAGGCACAGGTTTATATCTCCTTAATCGATTTATATGGTCTCAGTGCCATGAGATCATAAGCAGTAAGAGTGCATCATCTTACGGCCTAGGGTAACACAAGCAAGCACACACTGGAATGAAAAATACACCAACAACCTTAGTTTCTCCTAATGGTCTAGACAACTCCTAACTGAGTAGGAGAGTACACCCTAGCCTTCCAATCCAGTCTTATGAAGTCAATCTGACCAGGTAAGTCCCCAGTCGGAGTGGAGGGGTCACGATGCACAGAGCAAATGTCCCACTTAAGACCCACTCATCCTAGAACAGAGTCTGTCACCCCCTAGAGGGACAGGGCTTGCCTAGACATCAAATTGACCAAGAAACGCAATTGGCACAACTTGGGTGGTTGCCTTCTTAATGAGCTCGAGAGTCCTTAGGGCTGATGTCTAGATTGATTTTAATTAAGGTTTAGGAGACTGAAGCTGAGATTCAAGTTAATCCTAGTGGGCAAGGATCCGGCAGTGAAATCCGGTCCATATCTTGTCCTTGGGTGAAATTTGCCCTTACTAAATCGGTGCTATCAAGTGAATGTGTATCAACCATGCACTCACACCTTTCCAAAATTTAAGCATACAAACCCACTAGCTAGAAATGAGGTGTGGGTAGGGTCAAGAAATTGCGCACCTCCCACTCTAGGTGGGGGAAGAAACGGTTGATATCGACTAGGGCCACCGTCACCAAATATGGTGTACAAACCAAGGGATGCCGAGACGGTATTGTCCACCCGTCGTCCTTCCCTGTGTTTCCTTTTCTTTTTTTTTTTCTTTTTTTTTCAGGTTACAATTTATAGCGATTTTACAACTAGAAGCCCATTACATCATTTCTAAAATCTAGTCCTTAGGGGAAGAAAATGAAAAATTCTTTAGAGATCTTGAAGCTCCTTCTCTCCTTCTCTGAATGCAACCTTTCAAAAAACAATTAGATTTGTAACACCCCAAAGAAATATAACAATAAAATGCTTTAATGATGCTAAAAATAATAAAAAGAAATTTTTGTTCTTTTTTTTCAAAAGCAAAAATAGTAAAAACTACATGGATGCAGTGTTCGTCCTTTACAGTCCCCGGCAACGGCGCCAAAAACTTGCTACGATGTTATAAAACTTTCCCAAGGATCTGACATAACCAAAGTTGATGACGAATCTCAAGAAATATACAAACATACAACACTCATAAAAAAATCATTAACACAATCACATCATGAAATAATCGTGAAAGTAAAAATTGAATCAAAACTTCATTCATAAGAATCCATGTTTGACCCCTAGCCCTAGCTAGGGGTTTAGCTA
>JAOXJP010252513.1:0-21840 GCA_025762735.1 Platanus orientalis | reverse complement strand
AATTTTAGAGTCACAATTAAATTAAAAAAAAAAAACTTTGGTAATGTAAAAAAAAAAAAAAAAAAACCAAACACATACATATAAATAATCATTATTTTATGTTAATTAATTTAAAAGGCTGACTACATAGTTGAAAATAAAAGAGAATGAAAAAAGATTTACAAGTCATGTGATCTTGAATCTTGATCACTAAACAGAGATTATTCCAAACAAAACTAAAATAAAATAAAAATCAATCACAGATATGCATGCAAAGATAGAATAAGCGTTGGGAGTTTTAAAACATGAGCAAAGACCTTAAACAAAAAATCGAAAAAACAAAAATTCACAACTATATTATTTAACCAATAGACAAATACTTTTTTTTTTTTTTTTTGCATAAAATTGCATCACAATTTACCTCAAGAACAAACTACTAAATGACACAGAAATTCCCACCCCCACCCCACCCCCCAAAAAAAATCTAAAACTCATGAGTTGCAAAGACACAATAACAGAATTCCTAATCAATATCAAAAACAATAACATAACCGAAATCCCACAAAGATTTGAAAATTCAGATTTTTAGGGTTTCCTCAAGCCTATAGGCTATAAACAATAATACTAAAATCCCACATATATATCAACACGACTTCTCAAAATTTTGGCCAACTTACAAAAAACATTATAATGAGAATCAAAGCAAACTAAAATGTCATAAACCCTAATTACTTGAAGACTAGAAAAAAACTAATAACTTGCTTGGCAGCCACCTATAATGTAATCAGTTCATTTGAGTTTCTCAAGGCATTGGTAAACATGAGTTGGTGCTTCATAATGAATTCATTCAATTTTTTACTAGAAATGAAGTCGTCTTAGGTTTTTCTATAAAATGAAATTACTTATGTTATCAAGCACAAATTATTGTAAATCTGAATGAGTTCATTACAAATCATCCCATTGTGGCTACAAAAGCCTTGAGAAACTCAAATGAAATTATTTTATTATAGGTGGCTGCCAAACACAGCGTAACTAGAAAAATTAACATGCCACAAATTGCAGAAATCCCAATCGATCACCACCTTCAAAGAATTGAAACTTGAAAAGGATTTGGCGTCTGACGATCCCCCCCACCCCACCCCACCCCACCCCACCCCTCTACATTAACTAGCTCTGGTCTGGATGTTTTTGTTTCTTACATTGCGAAGATTTGGGAAACCAAACAGTTGATCTGCGCTTATTTCTTTCTCTCTTTTTTATCGAGCCTCAGGTCAAGCCTCCGGCTGGGCCAAGGTTAGCCCAAGCACGGCCCAAAATAAAAATCAGGCCTAAGCTTGGGTCAGGCTTTTTCAGGCCAGATTTCAGGCTAGGTTGGGCTCAGGCCCCATGCTCACCCTTTTTATGCACCCAACTGTACTAGGACACGGTAGGACATACATAATCCTAGATAAAACATTTGCAAGGGTATTTTTGTAATTTACAATTACAAATTTACCCTTAATCAAAAATTTTGATTTTTGAGAGGTTATACAAAACATAAGCAAACCCATTACTTAATCCAATTTACAGGAACTCAAATCGTTCTCCTTTCTTGTTCTTCTTTCTCTGATTCTCCAATGAATGTTGTTGGCTTTTTCTTTGATTCTTTGATGAGAGTTAACGTTACCTGGTATGATCCTACTTCTCATTTATTCTCTCTCTTTGTCTCCTTCATCCTCTCTCTCTATATCTCTCTCTTCCCTTCCTCCCCACTCCCTCTTCGTCTCAATTTTTTCCTTCAATGTTTCCGATCAACCATATAAGCTCTCTCAACTCTTTCATCATCAGACCGGGCGAAGAAGGTAAAGAACCAGCATCCGGGTCGATTTTTTAGGGATGTGGTTCACTCTTAGTTGTTTGTTGTTGACACTTGAATTGACTAGTTTATCCTCACCACTTTCATTATTGACTATTTGATCTCTCACGGCTTATATTACATTTCTGTGACACCCTTCACTTCCTCTTCCTTTGGAAACTCTAGTTTCCTCTCGACTGCGCTAAAAACCCTTCTGAAGATATTCTAGGTAAGGGGAAAGCTCTTGCACTTTCAAATTTTTAGAGTTAAGGTTTAAGGTTTTGGGATAGTTGCTAAGCTCTGGTTGTGGGTTTTCTGGAATGAAAACCGATGTGTCTGTTGTGTCTATATCCATGATTCTGCAGAAGAGGTTGTGATATTAATTTTAAATAGACCTGTTATGTTGTAGAGTCTTAGGAATAGTCTTCTCATGAAGGATGTCATGCTTTCCATAATATTCTTCAAATAGATTTCTATTCTCACCACTATTATCTATACAAACGCTCTTCAAGAGTTTTTTGTTTTCCCTTTCAACTTGAACATGAAATTTCTTAAAAGTCTCTAAAACTTGATCTTTGGTCTTCAATGCATATGCTCATATTTTTCTACTAGCATCATCTATGAAAGTGACAAACGAAGATACACCACCAAGAGTCTTGATTTTCATAAGACCACAGACATCAAAATGCACTAATTCCAAAACATTTGATTTTCTATGTGGTAATTTTTATTTTTTATTTTTGAAAAGATTCTCTATATTTCTTACTAACCAAACAATCAACACAATGATTTAAATTAGTACCTTTAATATCATGAATAAGATCCTTCTTTGCAAGAATTTAGTCCTTTCTCACTCATATGGCCTAGCCGTCTGTGCCATAAATATGTAGATTCTTTCTCTATTATGTTTAGTTCATCCTTGCACATATGTGCTTGAGTATTGTATATAGAGTAACATTTTTATCATCTTGCCACCACAAGAGATTCTTTGTTAAGTTTTAATTTTCCACCACCAAAGTTGTTGTAACCTTCTTCATCTAACTTTCTCGCAACAATTAGATTAAGCTGAAAATCAGGTACATGTCTCACATCCTTGAGCACCAACTTGCAACTAACATTGGTTTCAACATATACATTACATTTTCTCACAATTTTTGAGATACCACTATTTCGCATCCTCACAACACTAAAGTTATATGACTAATATGAAATAAAGATGTCCCTCCATGGGGTACAATGAAAAGAAGCATCAGTGTAAATCACCCAATCTGCATCACTTGTGAGACCAAGACATGTCCCTTTACAAACTGAAAGAATAATAACATCACCACTAAAAGTAACTACAGTGGTTTCTTTGTCTTCTTTTTCTTCACCATTCCATTTCTTTTCTTTTTTAAGGTTCCAACACTCCTTTTTAATGTTCCCCACCTTGTTACAATGATGATAAATAAATTCTCTTTCTTGACTTAAACATTTCATTTGATTTTTCATGGTATTCTGGTTTTTTTACTTTTGCTTCTTTCCTATTTTTCTGTAACAAAAGCTTTGAAATGCGAGGAACTCATAGATTTCTTTCTTGTTTCCTCATTCAATAAGCTACTAATAACTTGACTCATAGTCAAAACTCCATCTGGAGCACAGTTGCTAAGAGTTACTATTAGTGTCTCCCAACTATCCGGCAACAAGCTAAGCAATAACAAAAGCTTGAAGTTCATCCTCTAATACCATCTCCATGGATGTCAATTGGTTTACAATGCTTTACATTTCATTCAAGTGCTCCACAATAGAACCTCATTATTTGAACTTTAAGTTCATTAGCTTTCTAATCAAGAAAACTTTGTTGTTTATAGTCTTTCTTTCATACAAATCTTCTAGCTTCTTCCAAAGAGATTGTGTTGAAACATCATTTAACATATGATGGAAAACACTATCATCCAATCATACTCGAATTAAACTAATAGTCTTTCCCTTTGGCTTTTTCCAATCATCATCTGACGTTCTAGTCGGCTTGGCTTTATCATCTTCAATGGGAGTATATAAATATTTGCAATATAGTAAATCCTCCATTTTCACTTTCTAAATAATTTAATTATTCTCATTTAAACTAATCATCTGACTTCCCGTGCTTGCTTCCATTTTAATTCACACACAACAAAAAACCCTTTATAACCTAGGTTCTGATACCCACTTGTTGGAAAACCACACTTTCCTTATTCCATTGTATATATCAATGGAGTAAAAGCAAATGAAAATAGAATGCAATGTATAATCATAAGAAATTGTAACGCAAAAAACAACAAAATACATACCATAATACACCAAGATTTTTAACGTGGAAAACCCGAAAGAGAAAAAGTACGAGACATTTGTCCAGGAAAAATATTCCACTAAATGAAATATGAAATGGGTAAAAGGTTGGATCTCACCAATACAAGAAAGTACACCACAAGAAACCTTGAAGAGAATGACCAGAACCCAGATTTGTTTATACTCACAATCCCTTGAAGAAACATGAATCTTCACACCTTCTTATTCAATCTTCTTCTATTCTTTCCAAGAAGAAACCCCCAACCTCAAAACACCCAAACAATGGAGAAATCTGGTTTCTTCTTCTTCTTCAATTACCCAAAATGGTAAAGAGAAATAACCCCCCAAAACATCCCCTTTTGTTTCTACCTTGTTCTAAGACAAACCCTATTTTTTCCAAGTTTTCACTTCTCTCTCTCATCTCTCTTACTTTCACTTACTTTCATGGTTTGTTTCTCACGATTTTATCTTTCTTTCTTTTTTTCATTTACTAAGATTCAAATGACTCTTTCGTCCATTAAGTTATGGGTCCCACCTCCCATGAAGAGGGGCACCCAACAGAAAGTGATGCTCTAAATTTGATCAAACTTAACTGACCCTTCTAAAAAGTGGCCAGGGAAAGCCAAACCCATTTTGAGTAGTGTCTTCTTCTATATAGGTAAAGAATCCAATGCAAAGGCATATATGATCTAGCCAAGGATGACATTTGTGTTCCTCTGACCATTTTTTGTTAGTTTTGTGCGAGAACTCTTAGCTCTGGTTTCTCCTTTTAAATGAAAATCCTACCAAAAAAGTAAAAGGAAAGAAAAAAAGAAAAAGAAAGAAGACTATGAGACGAAGATATTAGAGATTGTGATCATGCCCATGGAATTAATTTAAGTGTTTTATTACCACAAAACAAAAACGCAATTATTAGGAATTATTAGTTATGAATAAACCAATTTAGTTACTTGAAAAAATTATGTATAGTCAATGCTTATCACCCTGTAGAATTTTACTTAGTAGACCGGTTTTTTTTTTTTTTGTACGATCACTTGGGCCCGCTGCAGCTACAAAGGTCTAGCCCACGCTACCACGTGTGGGAGGGCAGGCATCAATGCAATCTATTATAGAATGCTTCCTAGGGAACTTGAAGCTCTGACCTCTCCCTTTGAAAGGCTATACAACATTTAGTTTAGATGGATATGGTTTGGTTACGTTGATTGTACTTCAGATAGTTTTACTTTATTACCGAATACTACATTTAATTATTTTTTAGTTAACATTACTAGGTATGCATAATGGAATTATGTTCTTTAAGTATGATATTAGAGGGTTGATTCTGTGTGTGTATTTACATATGTGAGTTCTTAAAATAATATGTTATAAACAAGAAGTCAAGTTAGTACTTCAAATTTCATATTAGTAGTTATTAGTTCAAATGCAATTTTTCTGAAAATTTGCTAAATTTTAAATTACTATAAAATTAAACCTAAACTCAATTTACTATTTTAGTTCAATTATTACGAAAAAAAAATTAGATTAAGTTTCATTCAAAAAATTTAAAGATAGTTTTAAAATATATTTACTATTTCCATGCGCCACCACCATCATCATTATCATCATACTATTTACAAGTTTACACAGCATAATACAATAAAACACAATCTTAGTGTCCAGAAACTCCTAATTAAGTTACTAAAATAAAATCCTCCTATATTTGGTACAACTATTTTTTGAAACCGTGTTGATCCTCGAGTCTTGCTCCTATTCAATTCCAAATTCCAATCTCTTAAGTTGAACTGCATAGTGCAAGCTCTCTCTCTCTCTCTCTCCTATAAATCACGGGAGATGAGTAGGCCAGTAATTCCACACACCGGTTAAGTATCCAATTGTGCACTTAGTAGTGTTTAGATTGAAATTAACTTGACATTCTTACCCTACCTACTCTTGGCATGAGTCTCCTGTGATATCAATCTGATGCTTAAAAAGCGCACCTCAGACGGCTCCTTGAATGTCTTACCCAAAAAAGAAATCCATGAGTGTCATTTTAATTTACTAGAATGTTAAGGCTGCGTTTTGCATTCACCTATTATGAAATCATTTCATTAGAGTTTTTCCCATGCAAATGAAGCTTTGAAGAGGACATATCGTAATGAACTCATTCAAATATGCGATGATTTGTGCTTGATAACATCAGTGATTTCATTTTACAAAATAACTTATGATGACCTCATTTTTAATTTTATTGAACCAATCAGTATAAATTTGAACGAAATCATTATAATCCATATCTCATGCTTATATACGAATTTACAATGAAATGATTATATTACAAGTGGCTGCCAAACAAGCAATAAGACAATGCTTTCATTTGAGGTGTTAATTTATGTCTACTTCAATGGAGATCTGATCAGCTCAAGTGGCAGATCTTTTATTTTACTTCAGTGGGGACATACTATTTTTGGATGTAGCAAATCCTTTCCCTTCATTATATTGGTTGGCATGATTTCTAAAGTGGCTAAAAGCTTAGGAATATGAAAAGAAAAAAAAAAGTCTTCTTAAAAAAGTTGTCCTAATCATTATTAATTGTCTAAGTGAATTTCGCAAAGCAAGTCCATGACAGATTATATCAATTATTAATTATTATTTTTTGTTTTGATAAAAATATTTATTGTATTTTTAATACTACTATTACTATTATATCAGCTGCAACAAATTTTGTAGCATTAACAAAATATCATAAAAATACAACAAAAAAAAAACCCATGTTAAAAGCATAGTTATTAAACTCGGACCAGACCGGCCAGTTTGATTGGAAAACCGGTGACCCGGCACAATTGGCTGATATAGAGATCTTCAAGAGGGAAGAAAGGAAAAACCTTTCCTAAAAAGAATAATAATAAAATAAGAAAAAAAATCCCAAAATCAAAAACCCATCGTGTGGCAATCAATGCACGCATATAGTGGTCTGTGTCAATACACACAATCATTCTCCATCCCAACCGAGTCAAAGATTATTTATCAGCACCAAATACGGAATCTGAGAACGGCATGAGGCTTTTGGCAAAGCATTATAATAATGTACCTACTTAAAAAACCAAAGTGGATTTCCTGTAGCTCTTTTACTAAAGTGAAACTGAAACATCAGGGCATCAGGTGACACGTGAGCGAAAAAAGTGAACCATAACAAAAAATGAATCACTGATTGGTGTTTTTCACTTTTTTGCCCACATGTCATCTGATGCCCTGGTGCTACAGTCTCGCTACAGTAAAATCGCTACAGTAAATCTGCTTTGCTAAGAAAACACCCCTCATTATATCGCCGGGCATGTTTGCAGTTAGATAACCTGGCGGCAAGAGACGGTGGTGTTCACTGCATGTAATGTCGCTCTAGATTTTGAATATTCAAGGAGAATTTAAATTTTTTAACTACGTGGCATAAAGTGAAGACTATCACCGCTTGCCGCCAAGGGTTTTCAACTGCAGGTGATCCTTTGCCCCTTTACAGTGAGTGACCTTTGTTGGGTATTTGTCACTACGTTGATTCACTTGATTGTCAGGTACAGTAAATTGCTGACGTGATAAATCTCCAGTTACACCGGAGATGATTGAACTCCAGAAACATCCTACGGTTGGTTTTGGGATGCGTACTGCGCATTTGTGCACACGATAGATGTAGAGGTTTCGTGTAGCACTTGAAAAACTTGGCCAGCTCCTACATAAATGGCGGGTGATTCCACTATCCGGACAGACACCGTCTTGCCCTCTGTATCTCTTGTCAGGTACGTGTGTCCAGTCTTAGAATGGCGGCGGCAGATTCATCATCCGCCGTGTCTTCCTCGGCTTCATCTAAAACCCCAGTGGTTAAAACCGGGTGGGGTTTGCACAAGGTCTTGGGAAATATACAAAAGATCTCCTTTCTAAGTCTACCCAGAGTGTTTCGGCGAGGATCGCCTCTTGGAGCTCGCAGGGTATCCATTCCTGCGATCAAGCCCAGTACGACGCTTGATTTTAAAACCTCTGTGTTTAAGAAGGTGAAGGTCTTGCTTGCTGGTCGTGAGGAGGTATAGCCCTTTTTTTTCTGGTTTCATTTTGTCTCTACAAATTGGCTTTTTTTTTTTTGGGTTTCTGGGTTTTCTTTGGTGTTTACATTTGGGGGATTTTGGCAGTATATTGTTAAAGGTGGGAGGGACTTGTTCCATTTGCTGCCAGATGCGTTCAAGGGGATTAAGCAGATCGGCGTCATCGGTTGGGGGTCTCAGGTGAATTTGTGTTCTTTACTAGTAATACTGGTTGACAGGAAATTTGTAAATTTCATGGTCTGGTCTATGTAATTTTTATGCCTGCCCTTTTAATGATTTCTCATTTTCTTATCCAAAAAAAAAAAAAAACTCTTAGGATTGTTGATCTTGTGAAATGACTCCTTTTTTTTCCTATTTATTTATTTCATAAGTTTTGCAACATTTGATTATGGACTCTAGAGAGGTGATAACCTTCTCCCATTTTTGAATTTCAGGATTTTTGCCAAATCGGTTTTTTTTTTTTTTTTTTTTGACAAAATTACCAAATAATGAGGTAAAATAAACTATTTGCAAAATTGATTTTTAAAGGGTTAAAATTGGAAAGGAGATAGTTAACGGTTAATAAGTTCAATTTTCTCTCTATCCGGTCCCCTTTATTCCATCTTTACCAATCCCCTAATTGTCCTCTGTCCCAATACAACCGATTTGTTGCATTATGTGTCATAATGTCTTGTCATTTTCTCTCTCTTTCAACGAAAGCACAGAAAGTTTAAATAGAGAGACTACGTTGTAGTTGAAAGCTGGTCCCGTTTTATGCTGTACCCTAGCCAGTCCACCACTATATCCTGTACCCCTTTTTTCTCATTGACATATGATGTGTTTTGGAATTTAGTGTCTCTCTTTTGGCACGTACTCTTTGAACTGAGCAATTTCGATTAAGGCTTTTGAACCATACAACATTTCTTTTGATATCAAAAACCCCCCTCGCGTGTGAGAAAAGATAGTAACTAAGGTTGGTGGAACCTCAGTGTCTCTAATTGCAATGAGTGGATGCCTTTTATCAATCTTGAATTGGAAGATTGAATGGCTAGGATCACATTTTTTTGGATGAGCTGCAACAACAAAAATATGCTAAGATAGAACTAGGGATCCTAACGTGAATGTGATCAATGTAACGTTGATGCTTTAATTGAACTTGTATACACTCACAAATGACATGATGTGATCAATCCTATATCTTTCCAATTTGATTGAGATCCTACCATTTATTTGCCTATCCAAATTTTCTGCATTGATGGGACATATAGAAATACCAAAACGTTGAGAAACTTACTAAGCTTGGATGTACCACATAAACTTGTTGGTTGTTTCTTTTCACCCTCCTTTTTTATTTTATTTTATTTTTATCTTCTATATTAAGACAGTATTAGAGCACTAAGGTCTTTAAAATTTTGTTGCTCATCTCAATTCTAAACGACGTCTTTGCCGTTCTCTCTTGCTTTGTGATTCTTAAAAACAGTAGAACACATATTTTCCTTTTGATATTACAGAACCGATGTCCTATAATGTGTTGGATCTTTAACTGCTCCAGTGTGGAGGTTCACCGTGAACTCGCTACTGGTTTTGCATTAAAACTGTTACTTACATTGCTCTGTTGTGTCATTGCAACAAAATCAAAATTTATAACACAAGAGAACCCAAAATGAACAAAAACTGAAATAAAAATCAGAAGTTTGTAGAAAAACAATAAGATGGAACACCATTTACCCAGATGAGCATTTAATGCTAAGAAGCATTGCAGTTGTAATATTAATATTAGAACTAGGCTTTCGCATGAGAGGACGAATTTGCTGGCTGTTGAATGAATCCTCTCTTGGGGGGTGTTTGGATGTGCGGTGTGGTTGCAGTTGCGGTTGCGGTTACGGTATGTTTGCGGTTGTGGTAGCTATGGGAAAGCCGTAAGTTGAACTACACTGTTTGGTTTACTGCTGTCTAAGAGTTGTGTGATAGCAAAAGCTGTATCGAGTTGTTTGGATAACTTTAGAAAGCTGTTGTTGAAAAGTAAAAATATATTTTTTGAATGAGACAAATCACTATATTTTAACATTTTTAATGAACACATTATACCTTAAACATTGTAAGATTTGAAATAAAAAATGAATGGGTCATACATGAAATTATACATAAAAATTTAACTATATCAAAATTTTTCATAGTTTTAATTCCAATTCACTGATAAAAAAATACAATAGAAATAAATTAGTGGTACAATCATAGATCTGTTGAGCAATAGTATCTCGAACTATATCCATATGGTATAGATCTTGATCTACATCCATCATAATATCATATTCCTCGTTATACCCGTCGTCATCATCAATATGAATATGGTTGTCCTCATATTCGATAAATAAGCTATCTGGAATAGTTTGTTGACGTATGAAATTATGCATTGCCATGCATGCAACAATAATCATTGTTTGTATTTTTATAGGATATGGAGTCATTCGTTTGAGTATTGAAAACCGGGCTTTAAGTACTCCAAAACACCGCTTTATTACATTTCTTAGTGAAGAATGAAGAAAGTTATGTGCTCTTCCTTGGTCAGGCGCCTGGTGTCATTACGAAAATCTTGAAGATGATAACGAGTATTACGATATGGTGTGAGAAATCCATGAATATTTTGGTAACTCGCATCTAATATGTAATATTTACCTAGAATAAAAAAAATGCATTAATAATTTAGAGTTGTTTATAAATTCATGAGAAAAAAAAAAAAACAATTACAAAATAAACATCTTAACTTATTATTACCATGTGGAGGATGTGGAAAGTTCAACTCTGGATTGCTTATGGCCTCTGAGAAAACCCTCCAGTCATGAGTTGTACCTTCCTAACCAGCCAAAACAAATGTAAACTGCATGCCAAAATTACAAACAACCATGACATTTTGTGTGCATTCAGTCTTTTGACCTAAGTGATACTGTATCTGCTTATCTACTAAAATAACTGCATTAATATGAGTTCCATCAATTGCACCAATGTAATTCTACAAACATAATGATATTTATATGGGTAAATAAAATTACTTTTTAGAATGCTTATAAGTTGCATATACAAAATCAATTTTACCTTAAACCACAGATAATAGTTTCGATTTGCTCGGATTTCTATAGGTGTATTTTCTTAGGCCTCTGGATTTGATGGTCTAATCAATTCATGTGAAAACTTAAATATAAGTTTCAAGACGTTATGAAAATGTCGACTTATTGTCTCTTCAGAGTGCTGAAATCGATCCTGCATGTGTTTATTCGTTTCATTATAATCTACGATCTGAAAAAAAACGGTCAATTGTTTTTCTACAATGACTTGTAATGTGTTTTTTAATAAATTTCTCTCTCTCAAAATGAAACATTACTTATGAAATATATATTTTTCCATTTGATATAATTCATAACATGGAATAGGATTTCCATCCACATCAAGTAATGTTTCTCACACGTATTCATGACCAAAAAGTTTTGAAATTCGAAATGGCCTTTTTATATAATGCTTCATAAAGTAATATCATATTATGCACAAAACCAAACTTTTTTTTTTCTCAAATAAATCCATCTAGTAAATATATCAACAAAGTTAGTTAATTTATAATTGTCATATAATACAACACTAATAATTAAAGAAAATGTGATTCCATTGTACCCATTTACCATGTCATCATAAAAGAAATATATACATACTTTAATTAAAGAAAATGTCAACATGTTTTTCATTAATTTCAATAAATTATATGTTCTAAAAACTAAAAATAAATCACATGGTTCCTACAATAAAAAAATAAAACAAAGAAAAAAAAACTATTATGATGAACTACCATCAACCATGTGTAGAACTTTAACTAACAAAAATAGAATCATCATCTTCATCACTTGAATTCTCTTCACCATGCTCTTGTTTGTATTTCATATTCAACCATGTCAAGAAAATATCGAGTTTCTTTGTACCTAAGAAGATGGATCTATACTCTACCTTTAAAAAAAAAATCATCTAATGCAAACATGTATAGCTTTCCTGCCGACTTCATTTTAGGTAATTCATCTAACTTCTCAATACAAGCAATGATGAGATCTTTAGGAGGCATATTCTTGATCTCCTTCTTCTTTTCAGAATAAAAAATATTATTGCACAATGTCTCAATGCATGTGGTCATCTTAGCAGTGGTACCAAGTTCTTTTTTCATCTTTTTGCTGGTATTTGTATGCAGTTGTCTCGTATCCCTTTGGCCTCTTACGTTGTAAACCTTGCCTAATTTCATTACCTTCAATATCTTTAATGGCAGATGTAAATAAGTCATTTGGAGTCTATGGTGTGAGTTGTACATCTTCCTCTACATCATTATACGCCATGTCAATATAACTATAAATCTGGGTTGGATCAACATTTGGTGACATCATGCCTTCACTAGTAGCAATTGTCCCTCCAAATGTCTTATCCAACTCATCTTCATAGTCCAAATTCTTTGTCCTAAATTGACATGAATGTTTGTGTTCCTATAGGAACAAAAATAAAGAAAGAAATAAAAAATATAAGGAACACTAATTAGGAAAAAACATTTATGATCTAACTATATATGTAATGAATGTACGCACCTTGCTCTATGCGTTCCATTGTTCAATAGTTGTAGAAAATGTCCAAAGTTCAGGATTCCAGCTTAGCCCACTCTTTTTTGTTAGAGCCTTCCATGCTTTCCAAGACTCTTTCACATAATCCCAATGATGTTTAAATTGGTTTGACGTGTATTTAAGTCTTGTTCTCTTTTTAAAAGCCTTCGCAACTTGATTATGACCTTCTTTACTAATGCCTCATCCACGGAGGCCATATTTCTTTATATATTTAACATATAATTCTACCCATATCTTATGATTTTTAGGTAACCACATCGCTTTTGGTACTACTGATGCCATGATATCCCTATTACAACAATATGAAATAAAAATTCAATATAATCCAAAAGTGTGAAATCTTGGAAGTATCCTAGCACTAGAAGAACGGTATTGTAAGCATGAACTATACCCACAATAGAATGTAAACAACCTTTAAAGGGCTTCTACACTACAAAGTTCGGTAGAACCTTCCCAACAAGTGGCCAAATTCATATTTAAATACAAATTTGAATCAAGTTCTTAGTTTAATCTATCAACAATAAACACAATTAGGGCTATTGGAGTAACCCCAAATTAAACAGGGAATCAATCAATCCAACTTCTCAATACAAGAAGCCAAACTCATATCTGCTTCACATTTTTAATTAATGTAAAGAAGCCAAACTCATATCTACTATAAGAATTATAGCATAGCAAAGTCCAAAACTAGATGGTTCAGGGTTTAATCTTCAAAAGATTATAGCTGAACTTGAATCTAGATGATTGCTCGACAACAAGGGTAAACAGACCATAACTTACATTAATGATCAAGATGGTCATGTGTTGATATGATCAAGATGGTCATATGATGTTATTGTGGAAGTAGTGGTTTATAAATTGTATTGGATCAATTTATAATAAGCTATGTAAGAAGAATTTAAATTTGAAAGATGTAGTTCAAACTTCACTTGATAATCTGAAACATATATGCTATTTCTTAAAAGTTTGCTAATGGATAAAACTAACAAAATGAGGTGGAATAATCTATAATTTTAGCACCGATTGGAAGGTTTCATCAATATTTTAATAAAATTTGTAAATCATTTAGAAAGTTTCCTCCCGAGTTATGGGAGGGAAACAGTTCACAATGCATAGCTACCACCATCTTCATATAATTATGGGCGTCCATCAATATTGGGTTCTTCTCACTACCCCTCCCATTTTGGGAAACATGTGGATTCTGACATAAGAACTAGATTACAGAGGAGGTATATAAGGATTGATGACAACTACAACTCTCTTGAATAGGTAATATGGTTCTACTCATTCATTTCCAATTTGTTGTAAACAGTTTAATACACATGACCATCCATAACACTTCTAAACTGTTGAGTTCAAGAGAACTTAGAGCATTTTGAATATTCAGGATGTGAGTTGAATGTCATTCACTTTTATGGCCCAAATATATACAATGAAGTCACATAGACATAGTTCTTGTAATTAGCACATCACATTGCAGCCAGCTCCAAACTTATCAAAGATGGGAAAGAAACTAAAATCTTTAGTTTTTTCTTTACAATCAAATTCCTAATCCTATAATTGTAGACCTAAGAATGTATGCCTTACACTATTAGGATTAAGATAAATAGAAAAAAAGGAAGAAATCAAAGAATTTTAGGTTATAATATTTCAGCCATTTGTCTTGATGTAAGCCACCATAATGCTTGGATGTGTTATTTTCTATTCAATTTATTTGCTTCTGAGTGTACATATTGGGTAAAAGAAGGGGACAAAAGACAATAGAACACATGTAAGTTATTGGCTATGTTTTTCAGCTTGATCTAAATATATTCTATGATCTCATATACATCTTGCTATATTTTCAGATTAATAGTTAACACTAATGGTATCTATTGTTAAGAAGATTTAACCAATCCAATAGCTATTTCCATTATTAAAGAATGTTTAAAATTGGAGGAAATGTGAATAGTGGTGCCTGTGTATTAGTGGATATTGTTTTTTCTTGTTACTTAGCAGATAAGAGCCATTGATCGTAACTGTGAATATTCACATTAAGTCTAGTCCTTATGGTTGTCAAGAGCAGCAAAATAGTAACTGAGTACTCAGTTCTGTAATGACGGGATATTGATCCATGTGTAGAAAAAGTGGAGATTGAGCTGCAAGATATTTTCAAACAGAAGATTGAAGCTCAATTTGAGTATTTCTAGTGGTTACAAGAACAACCTAGATAGTGAAGGTGCCTTGATTTGATCCCCCGTGTGTGGGATAACCTAGTGACAACCATACATCTGATAGAGTATATGTGTAAAGTACAAACAAACATATTTTCTAAACTTTTATTTTATATAACTATAAAAATATATATATCTTGCTTGTTTAGTTTGGTCGTGTTACACATATATAGGTTGTTGGGAATTTGTAAACTAATTTGTTGACCAGCCCCCCACAACAATCTTGATTGGATGGTTTTGTTTTTCTCCTTTAGTGAGTTTTTTTTATCTAGGAGATCCAGATGGTAGTCATTTAATGTGGGATTTCACTTAATCTATGTTTTTGTTGTCATTTTTTTTTTGTTTTATAAGTCTATGTTTTTACAGTGTGCATTGCTTTTATTTCTTAAATGTGTTATCCATTCCCCATAGTGATCAATCAAATCAACCAAATTAAAAAGGTGCATTCAAATGTACATAGCAGTATAGATAAGAATAGGATCGCAAGCTATTAAACATCTTAAAACTACTTAAACAAAAAGAGGTAGGCATCTGGTTGTGGCATCTCATTAAATAAGAGGTAGACATCTAGTTGGTGCATCTTGGTTCAACCCCAAAAATTTCTCTTATTATTGATTAAAAAGAATATTAATAGTGAAAAAACAGGAAAATATATTTAAATACCTGATGTGTTTATCTCTTTCTTTGGTTTGATGGGATATCTTCTATGGAGACCATGAAATGGTTTTCTTTGAAACGAGAATCAAAACTCTAAATAAAACTTGTAATGGTTCATCTAAATGGAATCAAAAGCTATAAAAAAAAAAATCGAAATACTTACTTTTGATACTGGTTTTATTCCTTCACCTAAGAGAGGAGATAGTTCTTCTTTCATTGTGGAGGTGATGGATTCCTAAGAAAAGGGTTGAGGTCTTGGTGTCGTGAATAAACAAGAGAACGAGTTGGTTGAGGTCTTGGCGTTGTGGAGAAATAGGAGAACGAGTTGATTAAAGTCTTGGCATTGTGAAGAAATAGGAAACGCAATCGTGCTTTCGTCTAGCACGAGGACTCTATGCAAGTGGGTCCCTAGTCACCGACTTGCTCGGCACTTTTTATGTCGTTGCTTAACCTTTGCATCGGCATCCTCAGCTCATCCAAACACTTTGATTGATTAAACTTTTGTTGGTCGACCTCCAAAAACGCTAAAAGTGTCTTCCTTTTGGATCTCTTGTATAATTAGTTTGCATAAAAAAATTCCAGTTTAAGTAAATATTTACACCAAAATTCTGGAAACACTGTCTTGATTATCATAAGTGTTGATTCAAGTTCAAAAGACATCAGCACCAAAGAATCTCTTCTCTTTGCCAAAATCTACAACAAATCTTGTTCAATTTGAATTTGTGGGGGATTGTTGTATTTTTTGTCCAAAAAATTACATAAATAAATTCCGATTAAATTAAAATTCTTAATAATAAAATTAATATTTATTTTTAGTTTTGATTCTTTGATTTTTGTATAATTAATTTGCCTAAAATAGCTATTAATAATATTTTTGTATGTTATACAGCCAAATAACCATACATAGATGATTTGGCATTATTGATATCTTACCATATATGTTACGACACAATTTGTCTTGAAGCAAGAGTGATCTAAATTTACAAAAGCTTAGTCCCACATTGCTCAAGAACAAAAAGGTTCTTCAATATATATATATATATATATATACTTACTTTATAATTGAGTGTTTTAAGAAAGTATGCTACTTGAACAACTCACATGCACGCATGCGTCGGGTCGTGCTATGCTATACTGGCTATGTTGTGTTGTGTTGTGTGTGCGCGCATAGTAGAGTTCCTAGGCTTGGACCTCTAACCCCTACATTATATTTATAATTTTTTTATTTTAAACCTTAGTACACATTAACTCTTATGATTTTTGGAGAGCCCATAAACAAAACTAGCCGTTTTCTATTGTGAAATAGTAGTTAATGGGCTGCATTATTATTGGGTAGTAATGGACTTAATGATGAGCATCAATAACTTGAATTCAATGGTCAAATGTCTGAGGATTATAAATTTGGAATGAGAAAATGATTTCGATTTATAATTTTTGAGCTATCTCTTCTCTAAGAAAAAATTCTTCTATATTGTCTTGTCTGCAACTTCAAGATTGTTGAGAACTCATCTAGACTTTTCTTCAAAGTGCAACCTTAGCAGAGAAGATACTAGAAAGTTACTGAATCCTGGAGCCTAAAAGTGAATCATCCCACTACACTAAAGAAGAGATCCAAAAGGGATATGAAATCAGGTTTATAGACAATGTCGAAGACATGCCTCAACCCTAACTCTGCATCTACTCTTTTGATGATTTGATTTGCAATACTTATAAGTGATATTTGTACTGCAAGTTAATTTTATGTGATTATTGAATTGCAACCTGATTATTGGTTTGTATAATTTTTCAACAGCCTGCACCTCTTCCATTAGGCTTCCTAATGGTTATCTAGCCTCAATGCCTAGTGAAGAAGCATTTCTTTTGAGATAAAAAATTAATAAAACTTGCCAACAAAAGACCGATAAAGGTTTAGAGTTGACGTTCGAAGGCAGCAAACAATACACCTTTCCTTAGTTTTGATAAGGGATTTGAAAACCCCCCAACTTATTAAGATATATAGGGTACATGATCACCCTTATTAGTAGGAAAGGAAAACAAAAAGATACACATACGACTTGCCTAATCAATAGGTCAAATGTTTTTGTGAGCAATTAAGTAACAAACCAAGTTAGATTGAATCAATATGTCTTACCAAAAAAAATTAATATAGATCCTTACTTGGTCCAATCATAATCGGACATATCCTAAATGGGCCGAAAATTTAATTGGAATGGATCCAATTGAATCTGTATTCTCCTATAGCAGACCAAATATGGCTTGAATCTGGATAAAAATCTAGTGGTGATATAAAAATAATAATAATAAAACCATGGCATATTGAGCCATGTGCCATGGTTTTGAAATCATGAAGGTGAAATTTCATCCTTCCATAGGTGTTAGAATAAATTTCCAAAATAAAGAACCAATAGTCTACATAGGAATTAATTCAATATTCAAAAAATCCAACCCTGTATTTATTTAGGCTGAGTTTGGCAGCCACCTATAATGAAATCATTTCATTTGAGTTTCCCAAGCATTTGTAGCAAAAAAGGATGGTTCAAAATGAACTTATTCAGATTTGTGGTGATTTGTGCTTGATAACAAAAGTCATTTCATTTTATAGAAAAACCTAAAATATTGACTTCAGTTCTAATTTTAGTTAACAAATCAGTATAAATGTGAATGAGTTCATTAAATGCCATGAAAATTTAAAATGAAATGATTATATAACAGGTGGCTGCCAAACAGGCTGTTAAAACATTTCAATATTATTATTTTTTTAATTTCCTTTTTCAAACTTATTATGGTACGAAACCCCACAGATTTTATAACTAAAACAAGTTGTTTCAGTACTGCCAAATAATGGAGTCACAATACCAGCCATGGACATCCCACACGGCTCAAACAAAAGTCACCAGACTCCAATAGCATTTAAAACTTACAACTACTTCGACAACTGGAATCTTTTATTTATTATTATTATTATTATTATTATTTTTTTTTGGATAAAACAAGGAACTATTTCATTAATCAGAAAAATGAACGACTGAAGTCAGTCAACTCACAAGACACTAAGACTCGGTTTTAAAAGGACATAAATAAGGTTTTGAAAGTGGTTGGAAAAACCTAGCCATACCAATCCAACTATCTAGATTTCCAAAGGGTGATAGCAAACAAGATGAAGTAATTTTCAGACAAATCTCAAAACATAGCACCAGTGACTGCATGAGCCAACAGATTCGCCACAATAGCATACATCTGCATATTCCCAGCTCCATTGGTTGTACCTCCACCATGAGCAGGGTCGACAGGAGCAGCATGGTTCGTTGGATACGATGAAGAAGGCATGCCATACGAATACCCACCATAAGGGGGTGGCGGCATCTGTGGCCTAATGGGAGGTTGAATTCGGAGAACACATGGAAGGTGGAAATTTACATTGCAATCTGCACATCTGTAGTGCCAGGAAGAACAGTCCCGCCGGCAAGTGGTGCACTTATGACGCGGCTCCCGTTGCAGCGTGAGGGGGTGCGGTGGGTGCACTGCGTGCTGCACACTGAAGGGCAATTGGGCGCAAATGGGATGAATGTTGAAGTTACAGTCCCTGCAAGAATAGAAGACTCCATTCACAGCCAATTTGCAAACGTCGCAAGGGCTTCCGTTCCTTCCTATTAGGTCTTGCGCCAGTGGAACTGGGTACAAGATGTGCTGAGAATGCATACGAGAGAAGAGGGTTTGGAAGCAGGAGAAGCATTGCTCGTGCAAATCGAAGTTGCATGGATAGCAACGGCACCGCCAGCCAAAGCCCAAGGTGTTGCAACCGTTACAACGGAACTCCTGGGCGTGGAAGGCCTTTAGTAGGGGATGTTCATGGGTGTGGTGGAGAATCATCCCTGAATCCATTTTCACAAGCACCAGATGTTTAAGCAAAGGCGGTTACTCTCCATGGATATGTGCTTTTTGGTATCTATATAAGAGAGATTCAGGGCTGAAGACGTGTTGGCTTGTTTCATACGACGATCAGGAACCTAACGCGTTTCAGACGACCTGGTCGCTGCTGATGAATCGTCTCTTGTGATGGCGCATCTGAAGCTCAAAATGGGATGGAAGTATCTTGTGTTTGAACACTCGAGACTGTTGATTTTTCCAAGTTTGAGTTTCTTAACTATCCAATTGACTTCATCGAAGGACCTTAAAACTCTCTTACTTTAAAATTGGGGAAAGGATCTGCTACACCCAAATTTGTTTGTCCCGCCGTATCACCACACCACATGCTGGCCGGCATGTGATGGTTTATTGAAGTTGGTGCCTCTTTTAAATAGGGAGCAATGTTCATTTGAACACTTTTTTTTGTTTTGTTTTTGTGGTTTTAACCCTATAAACCCTATTTTTATGAGTACCTATTTTTTCATTTGAAATTTGTTTTTACAGTTTAAATCCTATACACCTGACCTTTTATGTGTGGGAACATGGATGGACAGACAAATTGGTTGTAGCAGATCATTTCCCCCAATTATGTGATGTGGGGTGTAGCAGGTCGTGGGTAGGTACTTTAGGGTCTACCAACCAAAAATAAATAAATAGTTTAAGGTCTGTCAATGAGCCAGCTCAGCTCAACTTGAGCCTTGTTTGAATCTCACATTACCAAGACTCAGCCTCCTGTTGAGCTTGTTTAGCTTAGTAACCCTGAGCTGAGCTGTAGTAATCTCAGCTCGCTACAAACTTAGCTAGTTAGGTGTCTTATTAATATGCACTGTTGGGCTTCTTTACCTTTTGGAGTACTATAAGTTTGGCTCAAAGGCTATTAGGCTTTAAGATTGGGGCCTCAACTAGAAAGTTTGAGTTTGATGAGCCTACCTTGAACTGAGCCTGAACATAATGTTTGTGTGATGAGCCAGAGCTAAGCCAGGCAATTGGTTACACTCCCATAAGCTCCTATTATATGTAGTGTCTACACCAACCTCAATGACCTAGTTGCAAGCATTATTTCAAAGCATGCGTTTGCTGTAGGTCAGCCAACAAGAAGTTGGACAGTGCTGTATCCTCTGTGCCACGGTTTGCCCCAGACACAAAGGGTATGGGGCCCATATACTTTTTGCAGGACCCCAGCCCCCTTTGTGTCTGGGGCGTACTGTAGCGCAGAAGATACGAGTCCAAGTTTGGACTAATTCTAGACGTGGGAGCTAAGTTAACATCTCGTAAGGTCTATTTGGTTCTCTTTCCCTCTATTTTCCGTGTTTGTAGGACTCTTGCAATCTGATTTTGAATCATCTCCAATAGAAATGGAGAGACATCAGCCACTATCAATCAACAAGTGATATGATGCTTACTTAATTTCGGGGAAGGATCCTGTCCTGCCTGCTTATGACCTGTTAGGACCTGTGCACAATTTAAGTGTACGGTTTGGTATAAAAAGTGATTATGCATAAGTTGTGCATATCTTTTTATGCCAAACCTTGCACTTATGCGGACAGGCCCTAACAGGTCATAAGCAGACCAGACAGGATCTAAACTCCTTAATTTGTCTTGGTAAATGTATAGGGTCAAAAGAGGGTGTTATAGTAAATAAGTATTTGCTTATCTATCAAAGTACCATTTGTCAATCGTGACCATTACGAGATGATTTCAACACGTCATACATGGGACAAACACCAAATTACATCTGTAACATGAAATGTCAAGACATGATACCTATTAAGACATAATACATGTAAATACCAAACTTCATGTAACAAATAACCTACTTGTTTATAATGGCTTCATTAATATTTGGGGGATTTTATACTTTTCTGGATATGATTAACCAAACCCACTAATTACATCTCCGGAGGGCAAAAGAAATCTTCATGATACATACAAATGTATTGTTTACAAGATTTTGATCATAACTTTGCTAAAGACGTCGATACTTCATCTTCTTGCAGCTGCCTGGTTTTGTTCGTAGGAAGTGAAGCTTGAATTCAAAATTAGTCAAAAGAGAGTGAAAGTCTGAAATTTCAAAAGTTTCAAAGTTAAAAAGTCCTTGGCCTATGCATGAGACCTTATATTTATAGGGCAGACATGATGGTTGTATAACTCCTATACCTTCCTTATATCTTGGAATCAATACTTGTCATTAATAAGATGATCCTAATTTTGATTTATTCATGAATGGTTGTCATGTGGCTTGATTCTTATCCCATGGA
>JAOXJP010252493.1:0-21841 GCA_025762735.1 Platanus orientalis | reverse complement strand
ATAACACATGCCTATTTATTATTCACCATATACACTATAGAGGCATTTTTATCACAGAACATTTTCTTCATTTTTACCCCCACATGATTTGGTACGACCTTTTTGAGGCTCTACAAGCTAAGAGCACCCTTTTGCACATAGATAATAAATAACATTTTTTTCCGCAGGGATAATCTATTGCATGGATCCCCACTATGGGGCGATATCCTCTGTGCCGCCCCCCTCTGCGACTGCGACGCTTGGGAGGATATCCTTGCCCCTCACGTGTCATAGAGGGGGGTGGCGCAGAGGATATCAGGCCCCCCAACTACAGGGCCTCCAATCTAATGAAATCCAGTGCGACCATGTGTGATGTCAATCACGGACTGATAGATAAGGTAATTTTGATTTTTCTGCCTCTTATGAGAACCTAATTTTTCATTTGAATGCCTTTTTGACACTTTTAACCCTATGTACTCCAAGTGTTAGCCTGTGGTGCAGTCATGCATGAACGCACCAATTTTTTCATAGAAGATGTTTTCGAAACTGCCCTCAAGTAGTCAAGTTCACTCCTTCACCACACCTTTAGAAATAGTTGATATGCCAGGATTTGGTGTGCAGACACCAGGTGACTTCACATGGAATAGAATGGGTAGGGATTAGATGAAATTTCAAATTCCCACCCATTTTATTCCAAATGAAGTCATCTGGTGCCCTGGACACAACCCTAGACACCAAATCATGGACAGGAAATCTGCTCTTTTATAAAAAAGGAAATAATAGAATATTTTATTATTAATACTAAAAAATTCAAATTTTAACCTTGATCAAATCAGTGACTGGTCCATCGTTTTAATATTGTGCTCCCGGGGGAGAGGATTCAAATTTGGTATAGAATAATATTTGAGTGGGGAACAAATATCCTATCCAGGGTTTTACGTCCCACCTTATCCTACACACAAAGATTTGTGTATAGGGTTAAAACTGTAAAAACAGTTTTAATTAGTAAAATGGGGTTGTGTAGGAAAGTGTAAAAAAGTGTTCAAGTGAGCATTTACTCCCTCTTTATAAGAGGCACAAAATTCAAGACACCATTACGGGTTAGCATGTGTTGTGAGGACATTTTAGGCTATACAAAATCCTTGACAGAACATTTGCTCCTGTAAAAGTCATAGTGGGAAATAAAAATTCCCAACCCTTGTAAATCTTAAAACAAGAAAAGGAAAGCTCCTTTTAGCACCCAAATAAAAGAGAGAAAAGAAGGAAATAGGACTGTCAACTATTCAATTATTATCCGTGTTTGATTCATGTTCAATCCGCTAATATTTGATTTGATTGAATTTATATCCGATTCGATTATATGACTAAAAATTCGAATCAGTTGAAATTAATATATAATCAATAATTATATTATAATCTTGTAGGTCATGTTATATAGAATACAACATAACAATCCATAACATTAGCCTGAACCCATTTCTCATCTCCCATTTCCAATTTAAATGAAAGAAAGCTCTCAATAGGTAACCAGTTCCCCATTCTCTTATTGATCTATCAATCATCTTTTATATCTATAATTCCTTGGTCTTTATTATTTTCGTAAATATCCAAAAGATATTCGACTCCAATATGACATTGGATTAAATAAACAAATTTAACTATGGTATGCCCATATCTGATTTGTATTCAATCTATTGACAGCTCTAGAAGGAAAGCTTATTGCCAAGAAACTTGATAATCCAAACAAAAATGAGTATGGCCCACCAACCAAATAGCCTATGAAAGGGCCAAACTTCAGATCTACCATGCAAGAGCCGGCTTGCTGTTGTTGAGTCATAAGCCCATAGCCTTGGCCCATCGTAAAGGCCACATTGGACTGTCGGACTTGCCTCCGGCTGGGATATGTTGCTCTAATTGTGTAGCAAATTATGAGGCTGGTACAAAAAAAATCATGTGGGTTTAAGAGTATTTCTTTGCCTGATTTATACCCTAAACCCTAAACAACAAAAGAATTATATCACTCTATTAATCTATCCATAAAAGTATAAACAACAACAGAATAGAAAAGTAAATCTGGCAACTTGTGAGGAATTGGAAGCGCAAGGTAGACCACCTTTTTCAACCAAAAAGAAAAAAGTAGACCATCTTTTTTATGAGGATAACAAGATAATGTAGAACAACATAGAAGAAAAAGGATTACCTTAAGTAAGGTATCTATTAAGCACACATGATTTTGATAAGACGGGGCATGCCACAGTTGCCACTATAGTGAAGACAATTTAGGACCCATATATCATTCTCCGAATATATATATGTGTGTGTGTGTATTTGGATTTAAATTGAATTTTGAATAATAATACTATTATTCTGATTGTATATCACGAAAAAATATATATTTGTGAGGATTGAAGATTTTTTTTCTCTCTTTTGAGTCTACTAAAACTTAAAATATCCACTAATTTTGTTGGTAGAAGTGCTGATGATGAGTTTAAGTTTATTTTATTTTTCCAAACTCAGACATGAGTGTGGTCCAATGATGGGTAGGTGTCACACTCTATGTCAAGCTGCGTGTGCATAACATGTTGAGCAGTGGTGATAAAAGGAGTGCTGGTGTCGAGTCGAGAAAAGCTGCGGTGAAATGCCAAAATTGTAAAAGTTGTTTTGTGTTTTTCTACTTTTTTGATAAAATTGTAGAAGTTTGGTTAACGGTGGTTCAAAGAAATTGTAGTCAACCGTTATTGACGCCAAAGAAAACAGGGAACAAGGCATAAAGGACGGGTGGTGATACTGGCTATGTGACCTGTTAGGGTTAATGTCTTGAATTCAACCCGAAATGTAATCCGGTTGACAATCTGGAGAAAACTTGAATATAACCTGTTTAAGGGTTCCTGGTCAATTTTCTTTTATTCGTATTTATGATTTGATTTGGGTCAGGATCCATTATGTGGAGATTAGGGTTTTGGGAGTTTATTTTGGGGATTTCTCGATTTCCATGCCATCACACTGGTTATTGCAATCTCTGTTTTTGTTCATAATGAAATCTCTCCCACCATTTTTACACGTGGATGTGCGTTTCAAGCCAAACCATGTATATCATCTTCGTCTTTGTGTGATTGATGTTTGCAATATTTTCTCTCGAATCTAGGTCTCCATACAACATGACTTAAGAACAGCCACTGCAAGGTTTAATCTGTTTTTCTTGACAATGCTCTAGAATATGGGATATTAGAGGCAGAAAAAGAGGTGGAGGAACACCAAGGATTTGATATTTGAAAAAGATGTTGAGGATGGAGTCTCTGTAGTAATTAAAAGTACTATTGATTGAGGAGTATGGTTTATGTAGCTTTAACATACAATGTGTCCCAATGTGCAGGTCAATCTCTATGCTGAGCTCGTCGAGGTGTGTAGTGCATCACCTCCTGTCCAATTTTTTTAGGAGAGTATCCTAAGATTTTACTTCTACATCACTTCTATTAAAAAGTTAAAACCCTAGTTTCATAGAAGTTTTTTGAGAGAAAGACAATTTTTATAGAGCAATTGTTCATCTTTCTTTGAAACATAATGGAACTAATGCAAATCTATAGATGTAGGCATTCTTGTCAAGCCATGTAAATCACTGTCTTATGTATGTGTGATAGCATCTCGTTTCTTAAGCATCTTTTCTTTAAAACATATAAAGAATACAAATGAGGATATAAACAGATTTTTTTTGTTGTTGTTGTTGTTGATAATAAGACATAAAAAAAGACCTCAAATGGATTTTTTCCTTTGAAAATTTGTTATGGAAGTTTCCATGTCATAATCAATGACAATTGTTCATGAATGGGTTAGAATGAGACGAATTCACAGAGTGCATCCTAACAAAAGGAAACTATGTCATAATGGATCGCAATTGGTTTGAGATCCACACCTTAAAATATAAATCTCAGAGAAGAGATTTGTTAAAGTGATGTCTTTAATTGACACAACTCTTCACAAGAGCTGTGTTGTGCATTTGTACGAAACTTGCCAAAACGACAAGTTGGATATTTAGGGTATAAAACATTGTTTTTAAATAGGGTTTTTTCTCTATATAACGTTAATAGGGTTTGGAAGAGAGAGGCATCCGCTAAAGTTCTTGTAATCTCTGGTTTTACATAGTGAAGCTCTTTTGATCGTCTTTGTCCGTGGATGTAGGCTTTACGCCGAACCACGTTAAATCGTCTTATTCTCTTCGTGTGTGTGTTGTTTGCATTAATTTATTCTTCTATTTATTGCTGCATACAATTCAAATTTAAGCTTCCGCACAATAAATTGGTATCAAAGCTTGTGGTTGTCATTGGGTATTTCGACATAGCGGCAAGGTACGAAATTAAGAAATTCGATAAGCATAACAACTTTAGTTTATGGTGTTTGAAGATGCATGCATTGTTGGTTCAATAAAGATTGGCTAAAGCTTTGATGGAGAAGGAAAAGCTTCCTGCGACGATGAAGGAAGACGAAAGGGAAAAACTTGACCTCAAAGCACTCAGCACGATTCAGCTGTGTCTGGCTGATGAGGTGTTAAGAGAGGTTGCAAAAGAGGAGTCTGCGGCTGGGTTGTGGCTTAAGTTAGAAAGCTTGAACATGACGAAGTTTCTTACGAACATATTGTATTTGAAACAACGGCTTTATACATTGAGGATGAGAGAAGGTATGTCTATGAAAATGCATCTAGATGAATTTAATAAAATCATTATGGATCTGAAAAACATTGATATTAAAATTGATGATAAGAATCAAGTTATCATTGTTTTGTGCTTTTTATCTGCATCATATGAATACTTTGTTATGACCTTATTCTATGGAATGGATACCATTTCCATGAAGGATGTTAAGACATCATTGCATTGTAGAGAATTAAGGAAAAAGGTATTTGGAGAAGAGGGTGAGGGGCAAGCCGAAGCTCTGTTTGTGGGAGGAAGAACAAAGGAAATATGTTTAGGAAGTGACAAAGGTCAATCTAGATCTAAGTCTAGAGGAAAGGGCAAGATGCGGTGCTTTCAGTGTAAAGAATATTGTCACATGAGGAGGGATTATCCAGAGTGTTCTGACAGGAAGAAAAGTGATAATCCCAGTACAGCATTAGCAAAGGAACAGGAAGAGTACATTCGAGATGTTCTCACATTTTCCAAAGGTATGAACATAGTTTTTCATAATGAATGGCTATTAGATTCATGTTGTCCTGTTAATATTTGCTCCAGAAAAAATATTTTGATACATTCTAGGAAAAGAAAACAAGTTTTGTTTCTTTAGGTAATGAATCTACTTGTGATAACATAGGTGTTGGGACGGTGAAGATCAAGATGTTTGATCGAGTGGTTCGTACTTTGGGTGGTGTGGCATATGTCTCAAAGATGCGAAAGAATTTAATATACTTAGGCCAGTTGGACTCCAAGGGTTACAGGTATTCAGTTGTAGGTGGAGTCATAAAATCACACATGGTTATTTGGTCTTGATGAATGGAGAAAAGTGTTGTGATGGTTTGTATCGTCTGATGGGAAATACAGTGATTGATAATGTTCCTTTGACCTCGATGAACAGTTGGAAACAGAATGCACAAAATAAACAGCGCTGGTGTAGGGTCTCTTTTGCGGATACAGCAAAGAGAAGTGGTGCAGGTATCCAGGCAACAGATGATGTGAGGAGATTCCTGTTATTGGAGACGACGGATCGAGGTCCATCTCTGGAGTTGACTAGGCGAGTCTGCTCGGAACAGCTACACATGTGTATTGGCCGTGTTATGATTGAGTCAGATGGTTTTATGACCGAATTGATTCGATGGTATGTGTAGTGATGTTTTTTGAAGGTCAATGGTTGTTTGTGGTGTTAGCAAATAAGTTGCGATTTAAGTTCGAGGTGGAGGTGCGTTTCAGGTACATATGACGCAAAGTTAACTAAGAATGACAAATGCAGATTTTCTCCAAGGTGGTTTCAAAATATGAGCCAAGATAGAGTATAGTGCACATGTCATAGGTTTTGTGTCTTGTAAAAATACAGGTGTTCGCAGGATTTAGAGTTACCCTTTAGGGTTGTGTGGAAAAGATGAGAGTTGAGTTTTTAATACTATATAAGCTTGATAAAATTAAAGCCAAGATAGAGATTTGTTATAGCGCTGTCTTTAATTGACACGGTTCTTCACAAGAGCCGTATTGTGCATTTGTACGGAACTTCCCAAAATAGCAAGTTGGATATTTAGGGTATAAAACATTGTTTTTAAATAGGGTTTTTTCTTTATATAACATTAATAAGGTTCGGAAGAGAGAGGCAACCGCTAAAGTTCTTGTAATCTTTGGTTTTACATTGTGAAGTTCTCTTGATCGTTTTTATCCATAGATATAAGTTTTATGTCAAACCACGTTCAATCGTCTTATTTTCTTTGTATGTCTGTTATTTGCATTAATTTATTCTTTTATTTATTGTTATGTACAATTCAAATCTAAGCTTTAGCATAATAAGATCTGTATTTCAATAAAAAAAAAAAATACGTCTTAGTTTATATAAAACCAAGCGTTTGGATACAAGGTTTAAAAAACGATTGGAGAATCGTAAAGGCTACAGTGACCTGTTGATGAAACCCAATTCCATTATTAAGGTTGGTCAATATAATCAATAAGGGGGACGAAACTAGGCCACAATCGGTGTGAAACCGAACTGGGTTTTGATCCAAGGTTAATCAATCAATGCGAGGTTCCACATTGCATAATAAATGTGAAGAAGGGCCCATTCATTTATAGTGTCATTTATGAAGAGTAGTCAGTTTTGGTCAGAAAAAGCTCTTGTACGTGACAATTTTTAGCGCACTGGTCCCATCACTAGGTACGATTAAGGGTGGCAATTCGTGTTCACGGGCCGGGTTGATGTCATGTCATGATAGAGTTATATGGTTATTTGACTCAACTCTAAGTGACTCATTTATTAATCGTGTCAAAACAGGTTGACTATTTTGATCCAAAACACGTTTAGGGTCAACCCTAACCCGCTTATTTTTGTATTGGGTCATATTGGGTTCATGGATTATGCGGTAATTTATCTTAGCAAGTTGGGTTAGTCAGGTTCGTGTCATGTCAAGGTAAGGGTATAAGACCATTTGGCTCAACCCTAACTTGACCCATTTATTAATCGTGTCAAAACGGGTTAACCTATTTTGACCTGAACATGTTTATGGTCAACCCTAACCCGTTATTTTCTTGTTGGGTCACATTATACTTGTAAAATTTCTTATAACTATACGAATTTTAAAGCATCGATTTGCTGGACATTGTATGTGTAAAGGTGTAGATGAGTGGGTTCATTGATTGCAATGTCACATGTGCAAATCATGTTAGTGAGAACTTTAAAATCAAAAGTGAGACATAGAATTCGTATATAAAAAAAAACGAGACATTGAAATGGTGAATCTTCGCAATGATATCATGTATATTTTAGCTTAAATTTAGTTGTAGGGGTGGTCACTTGGTTATTGTTTATGTTCAGCAAATTCAACCCAAGTGTAATCCGTTTGTGTGATCCGGAGAGTGAGTCAAATGACTTGAATTTTGATTCAATTTAACTCCAACGATTCAAACTGATTTTGTGGGGGGTATTTTTGGGGTTAGATCTGCAATATGTTGTAGGATTTTTTGGGTTGTGGACTGTTATTAAAAAGATGGTTAATAGATTTTGTAGGTTGATAGAGACAATTTTTGGGGTTTTCTTTGGAGTTTGATCTTTGGCTTTGGGGAGAACTTTTTGTATTTTGTAATCTCCATTTAGTGGAAGTTTTTGATTGTCTCTTTCCGTGGATGTAACCAATCATACCGAATCACTTGTAATCTCGTTTCAAATCTTGTTGCCACAAATGCCAATTTGATCCATTTTGTCACAACAGATTAAGCCTCGTTGATTTTTGGGGTTGGTCTTGAACAAGAATGCTGTTGTGTCAAATACCTAGATTTGGAGTCGTATACATCAAAATAGAAGAAAGAAAATAGTGAAAAACAACCATCACACAAAACACATAAATGATATGTGATTGGGTTTGAGGCTACGTCTAGGGGTGAAAAATGGCAAGAGAGATTTTACTTATGAACAAAAAAAAGAGATTTCAGTGAAAGTGAGATACCCAACATCTGCCCACAAAGAGAAAAAAAACCACATTACATACCAAAAACCCTTATTTTCTATGCTAGTCGGGGTCAGACCCCAATCGGGTCAAAAAAAATCAGCAAAACCCCTCAACTCTCTAGACCGCACATCTAGATTGCATATCGGGTTGAATTCTAGACATTTTCCAAACAAAACCAGTTTTGGAGAATTTTAATCACTTCCAACCATCAGAATTATATTGATCAGGCAAATTAAAAAGCGAGACCCAATTCTTTTACTTCTCTTAGCTAGAGTTATAATACTGTCAACACGCCAATTTTGATTCAGACCTCCAACTTGATGGCGACTTTCGAATCTGACCCACTCTTTAATCCATGGTCCCTCTACCTGAGACAAACGGATATTGCTAGACTGCCGAAATGGGCCCGACCTACAATACTCACAAACAGAAAAGGCCAATAAGTGCGAAGCTTGGCATATGATGAAGTCATCGACACTTTAAAAAAAAAGAAGGCGGCTTACAAAGCTTGGATGAATTGCTACCCTCTTCTTCAAAAGAACCATTAACATTCTTTGGAGCAAGCATTCCATACATGATTATGCATTTACATAATACCCAATATTATTCAAAGAAAAGCTTAACAAAATGGAAAATCAAAGTTACAACTAACAAAAGGTTGTGAAAGAAAATAATTCAAGTCGATTCTTGAGGGGTTGGTGTGTGCATGAGTCGATGCCTTTTTCCATTTGTCCTCTCTTATTATGACTAGTTTTGATTTACGTCTCTTAGCTTTTAATTTTTGGTAACTAGATACATATTCATTAAGGCATATGAACAGAAACAAAGCCTTTGTCGCTGTAAATTCTTTCCTCTGACCAAGGGAGAGGATGCGAAACCCAAGAATCAGGTATGAGAGACTTAAGCCCATGTTTTGCAAGCCTATCAGCTGCAAAATTACAATCCCTAGTCACATGACTAAAAGATAAATGATCAAATGCAAGAGAGTATTCAAAACAATCGGACATTAACATTTTAACAGCTCAAGGACTTTGATCTGAAGCGTCTTGTAGGAGGGATCTAATAGTAACAGAATCTTCTTCCAAGATAATCCCCTTAAGACCAAGATCTCTAGCAATCAGCAATCTAAGCTGAGCGGCAATGCATTCAGCTACCAAGGGGGACTCCACATAGCACTTTTCTGATATATCAAAAATAAAGCTTACACTCTCATTTATAAAATTGACTCCATCTGTAGTGGCATTAATTGTTAGAGTGGAAGGCCCCATCAAATTTACTTTAATATAACCCTCACAAGGGGAAGAGCAACAAGTTGAGGAAACAAGTCTCTCTTCTTTTTCAGAGATGAGGGCTAGCTATTAAGCATGTCTACCCTCTTTTAACATCATGAAATACCAATTAACTGAATTAATAACATTAAAATGTACATTATAAAAACACTAGCATTTCTATATTTTCAAATATTCCAAGCAATAATAGCAATAGTAGAAATGATATTCCATTTATCACCTTTGTTTTGAAACTTCATATCAATATTTAAACAAACCTTAATTAGTTTTGATGTCCTACGAGTAAGAGAAGAAGCAAGCCAGATGGCCGAAGCCATAATCTTGCATTTGACTAAGCAATGCAAAGTAGATTCATTATCATCTAAGCATAGGGGATACAATGAATCTGTATTATTTTTTCTCTTTACTAAGTTCATTTTCATAGGGAGAGCTTCTTTACAAGCTTTCCACAAGAAATGTTTTATCTTAGAGAGGAAATTGAGCTTTTAGATATTGTTTTAGGGGAGGGAAAACTGACTCAACCACTCTAATAAGGGGAGAAACAGAAAGATGATACACAAACTTAACAGAAAACTTTGTTTCTTCTCATAATGCCAAATTAAATGATCATTCAAGGATAATTGACTTGTTGGAATTAAGATAATACTTCTAGCATCCTAACTTGAGATGTGATGACAAATAGGCTCAAGATTCTACTTCTTTGTAGTACTATCAACGATATTTGAGACTCTAGTCACACTAGGGAGGGAGCCAACAATGCAATTAAGCTTGAAATTCTCAGTAGTAAGGATCCAGGATCTTTCCAGAAGTTTATATGCATAAGGGTTAGGGCCATGCTTCTTCTTCTTCTTCTTCTTCTTCTTTTCATTTTTGCCTAAGAAATTCTTTCATCATATCTTTGTTATTCCATCTTTGTCTATACTCTTATATACTTGTCTAAAGATGTGTGAATGATATAAAGTCTCATGACTCTCATTACAACTTCATCTAGAATTGGTTGCTTGAAAGAATCAAACCTAACCTGCTGAACATGTCGTTAACATTCTAATGGTGACCCATTCTTGTTCTTAATTAACTTCTTGATTAATGGTCTAATGCCATGCAAGAGTTGACTATAAACTTCAAGGATAATCTTGACCAAAAATCTTAAGGAAGAAGGATTCTTGGACGTTAGGAGGTCTTTTGCCTTCAAGTATTTTAGTTTGAATATAAAGTACTAGTGTTTAATTTGTTTAGGATTTGGTTTTATTATTTAATATAAGTTTTAGTTTTAGTAGGTGTCTTTTGTTTAGGACTTAATTTGTTTTCTTGTTTAATTAGGATTTTCTTACAAGAATACGAAAATATTAAGATTCCTTTAATAGAAGACACTTGGTGTAGGGAGCTACATGTTTTGGATAAGTTTGGTCTTCATATTTTTAGGATTTTAGTTGAATAGAATTAGGATTATATTAGTTTCTTTTCTTTTCTTTTTTTTCTTTTCTTTTTTTTTTGGGGGGGGGGTGTTATCAATAAGGATTGTAAGGCTTATAGAATCCCAAACAAGTGTTGCATTGATAACAATTATTTGATTTTATTTGGAAAAAAAAAAAAAAACTGCTTTCAAGAAACGACCCAACTTAAGAAGTTTTCTCTCTTGTTTTTTTTTTCCCAATTTGCTTCTCATTTTATTTCTAGTATAAAGAAGAAATCCATCTCTTTCGAAGGTTGTGTATGAGGTGTAGTTGGATTAATTGGATTGTCATCAACTGTTCTCCTCCTTAATCTCTTTATTGGCCTATTAACAAGCCTACACCATTGGTGTTCTAGTTTGCATGTGTTTCATAGAGCTTAGGAACAGACTATTGTCTGGAGCAATTTGCCTTAATTCTGATTACAACTATGGTTTACATCTATTGAATAGACTTTTGCTTATTAGCACTTTGTCTATGTTCCGATTGCAACGACAAATTTGCATCAATTGGTATTAGAGCTGTAGTTGCATTCTGACATCATGCTGCCAAGAAGATGGGGTGGTGTTGTTCGTGGAGCCATTTTGAAAGAAGCATAGAATGAGATAAAGTAGTAAGACTTGCGCGATAGGTTGAAGCGTTTTCTCAATAGATGATGGCTTTAATGACCTTGGTTATACAACTGAACTAATCTAAAAAATCCACATCTTGTGGAAGAGATTTTTGAAGAACCGTTTCATGTATGTGCATTTTATAGAGATCCATCCAAAATGGATGAACGCCATCAAGGTAAGATAAATCGGCAAACTGGGACCCAAAAAAGAATTTTAGAAATTTTATGGAAATTGTGAAACCAAAACGTTCATGAATTAGTTAAGTTTTGGGAGTCATAATGATATATTTAGTGGTTCTCCTAAATACATTGATTGTGAATGCACTTTAGTTTTTATATTTGATGAGTCGAAGGATTTAGATATAAATTCATCTTTGCCAATTTATGATAAGTTTGTGTACGATGAAGAAGTACATGATGATGTCAATGTCTTTAATAGTATGGAGGAATTAAGTGAAGAGTCAAGATTTATTCTCTAGTAATTTTCAGATGAAATTACCTCCATTAAGGGAGAATGAAGCAGCTATTAATTTATAAAAACATAAATCAACAAAAGATTGGGAGAAATGGATTTATAAAGCCAATCAAAGAAATTTACAGAAATTTGCACTCAAAAAGTTTTTTGCCTAACACAATTTTGGAATGGTATAACTTTTTACAATGATGTTCGATTTAAGAAATCTTTGATGCATTAAAAATAAAATTTGACAATCTACAAATGATATTTCTAGAAAGGTTTATAAATTCAACCATTTGCTAGATTAGCCACACTATTGCATGAAAATACAATGAATTTGAGAAAAAAAAAAAAAAATTTCCCAACCTGGGGACAATGATGCTGTGCAAGAGTTGGTTATAAGTTTCATGGATAATCTTGACCGAAAATCACAATGAAGGACTCTTAGATGTTAGGAGGGCTTTTGGCTTCATGTATTGTAGTTTTAATAGGAAGTGGTTAATTTGTTTAGGATTTGGTTTTATTGTTTAAGATAGGTTTTAGTTTTAATAGATGTCTTTTGTTTTTTGTTTTTTGTTTTTTGTTTTTTTTTGTTTGTTTTCGGTAACATTGTCTTTTGTTTAGGATTTGATATTGTTAATTTTATTGTTTAATTAGGATTTGCTTAAAAAAAGTAATAAAATATTAGCACTCCACTAATAGATGAGCATCCAACGCATGTAGTCCTGTGCTACATATCTTGGGTAATTTTGGTCTCCATATTTTTAGGATTTTAATTGAATAGAATTAGGACTAGTTTTCTCTATTTTTGAGTTTAACAAAAAGGCTTATAAAAACCCAAATGTATGGGGCATTGAAAATAATTATTGAATTTTATTTGGAAAACAAAACCCCCCTACTTTCAAGCAACCCTATGTAAGGAGTTCTCTCTCTTAATATATATATTTTTCCCCCAATATGCTTCTACTTTTATCTCTATTGTGATGAAGACATCAAACGCTTTGAAAGGCTATGTATGACTCGTAACTGATTACATTCTCTACTGGCCTATGTATAGGCACTACACCATTGGTGTGTAGAACTCTCCCACATTTCATAGTATCAAGGAACAAACTATTGGTGGGAGCAATGTGTCTTCCGATTGCAACTGCGACTTGTGTTCATTGAACGGAATTTGCGTATCTGCACTTTCTTTGTGATCCGATTGCAACAACAAATTTACATCATGGTCTATGTGGGATTATAAGATTGAACTTTTAAAAATAAGTTATCTCTAATTAAAGGGCGTGAAGGAGGTGGAGACATTTTGAAAGAAACTTTATATCAAATTTTTAAACAGATTATGAAGTAGTCAAGTTTCTTATCGGCCTTTGTATATGAAGGTGTAAAACAATTAATTATAGAAAAGGGCTTTGGAACTCATTATCTCTTGTGAATAGATGGACCAGTGACGCTTTGGTCAATACAAAGAAACAAATCGCATTAAGAAGATCCGGATTCCCTTTTTCTTTTTCTTTTTTTAAGTTCCAAGATTGAGTTACTCGATATCACATTTATAACATATGTACCCTATGTTCTAACCTAAAGCCAAAATTCCCTCTCTCACACACAAACAAAACAAACCCGACCCACGTGTGTTTCACATGACAAACGTCTAGTATGAAGCGAAGCCAACCCCACATTGTCCCATTATTTATTGTTTTCAACTCTTGTCCCAATTGAATGGACTGGGAGTGATGACATAAGGAACACAGACAAAGTCCTAACTATGAATATCATTAAATACATTAAAAAGAAATTAATAATTTTCTAAAATTTCCTGGTAGAGAGCCTTGTAACAAATAGAATCCCCCCCCCCCCTCCTAAACAGGTTAACATAGAGGACGAGCAAGTGGGTCATTCTGACTAACGATGCTTTATGTGGTACGTGTATGCTCAAGCTTGTCATGCATGCTTGTCTATTTCTCTTCGTGAATAATTTTAAAACAAAACCAAAAGAGATACAAGATTAAAAAATCTATATAAAACAACAAAGGGATAGGTTGGCAAGTAGCCGATTCAAGCTTCCTTTATCTTACATGGAAGAAATTATCTCAAACATGGTGTGACGTGCCCAGAGTTGTCACTTTGTTAGGTCTAGTTCTTAATTATATTGATTTGGATGGGAGTCCCATAAACTTTTGTACTTTTTTGAAAGAGAAAGCCTAAAGACCAATGCTAAGGAGACTACCCTCGTGACCGAAGTTAGAATAACGATACCATATCTCTCTCCCTGGAGTGGCTCTTGACCACATTGCATTCTGATGGTCTTGGTCTAGCTAGGACTACCGTGGTCTTGAATGCAGCCTGGTGAAGGGGTGATCAAGAGATTTTATTTTATTTTGAATTATAGCTATTGCTTCTTCTAGTTACTTTCTATGAAAATAGTCCTACATCTACTAAAGAGAAACTTGAAAGTGTACGAGGAAGGATAACACATGGGTATATATATATATATTATCGATATATATATATGAGAGAGAGAGAGAGAGAGAGAGAGAGAGAGAGAAGAGAGAGAGAGAGAGGTTGGGATTGTTTGTTTGTATTGCATGCACATATGCGATGAGATGTCGTGTGTGTATACACCCATGTTCCTGCCTATGTGCTGCACAAGCATTAAAAAAAATTTCAATTGTTTATTAATGACTAAATGACTCTTGACTAATTAAGGGACATTGCTTTCACTGAGTTACAAAGAACCCATTTTTATTATTCAGTTTGAATCATTATTTGCAATTTCTTGGCCTTTCTATCACTATTTTCTTTGGGTCGGAACCAATTATCCCTTGTTATTCAGTTATCGCCCAGCTACTGTGCTGGTATGGGAGATATGTAGTTAATCCTGTGCCGGACGCTTGTGATCCCCTGCTGCAACAATCTACACCGAGAGAGGCAAATTCCGTTTTAATCTAGAATCATTTGATGTGCCTAGCGATTAATATCCTAACTTGATTGTTTCATCCGTCGGTCCACAGAGCTTATTTTGTTGGGTGTTCAAAGAATATACTCAGTTGCTGGAGAAGAACAATTCACAGTGACTTGACTAATTGCATAAACCTTATGCTTTACAAGAGTCTGTCAAGAAGCCTAACTGCCTAGCTAGCTCAACTCAGGATCATGACACTTTGAGGTTAGGGTTCAGGTTCGGCTCCTGTGAAATTTGTTAGGCACGGACCCAATTTGGCCTGATTAAGGTCTGAAATTTACAAACCCGCAAAGCACATGATCCCATATGTTGCGTACAACGGATCCTCCCCTCCACTTATGACCTGCTAAGGTCCTGTCTAACAAGTGGCAGGAATCTATTGGAAGAAAAATGTGAATTACGATTTTAAAAAAATGCAATTCACTTTTTTCCACCAATCATCTCCTGCCACCTATTAGACAGGACCTTAGCAGGCCATAAGTAAGCGGGAGAAGATCCTTTGCGGTAGTTGAGTGTGGCTTTATTTTCCAGCCCTATATTGGAGCTAAGGTCTCCATACTTAAGAGGAGTTGTTAGTGATTGACAGAGTGGCAAAACCCTAATATAAAATTAGGGAAAGAGATATAAGAGAGACGTGAGCAATCACAAGAGTTGTGGGGGTTCTCTTTTTAAGGGTTTGAGAGGGTGTAGAAGGAAAAAATGTGAGTTTGGGGTTTTCAAAAACACAATTATTTGTATAGATTTCGCATTCTTATAGTGAAGAAAATTGATTATTTCCTGTGTATGTAGGTACATCATCGAACCATGTACAAATCCTCATCTTATATGATTGTTAATTTTTTTTGTTGTTATTTTATTCTTTATTGCATAAATCATGAATAGTTTAGGTCTATACCCGTCACTTTGAACTTCAATGTTGTTTCCGTTGCACCAACAATTAATATCAAAGTCAAGTTGATTGGATGGTATGTGTAGCAACCGGTGGCTCTTCAATGTCAATGGTAATTTGTGGTGATAGCAAATATAATGTGATTTAGGTTTGAGGCGGAGGTATCTTCTAGGAATATATAGCATAGAGTTCACTAAGAATGATAAGTGCACGTTTTATTCAGAGTGGTTTCAAAATGTGAGCTAAAATAAAGTGTGGTGTTCAGATCATAGGTTCTATATCTTGACAAAGATACATGTGAAGCTAACTTCAATAAAAAATCTTTAAGACTGAAAGTAAAGCCAATGTGGAGATTTGTTGAGTGTGATTTTATCCTTTAGACGTTGGATGTTGAGAAGATCCAACGATGGGAGTTATATTGGAGTTAAGGTCTCCTTACATGAGATGAATCGTTAGTGAGACAAATAGTGGAAAACCCTAATATAAAATTAAGAAAAAAAGAGAAAAAAAAGAGGTGAAGAACCACAAGAGAGTTGTGAGGGTTTTCTTCAAAGGTTTGAGAGGGTGTTCAAGGGGAATAAGTGTGAGTTTTGGGTTTTAAAAAACATACTTTTTTGTATAAATTATACATTCTCATAATAAAGAAAGTTGATTATCTAACATAGATGTAGACATATTGCCAAACCAAGTAAAAATCCTTGTCTTGTGTGATTATTAATTTTTTTTGTTGCTATTTTATTCTTTATTACAAAAATCATGAATAGTTTAAGCTCTTATCACATCATTTTGAATTTCTTGATTGTTTTTATAACACCAATACTACATCATGAAAATTATATATATATATGAAAGGATCCAAAACTCAATTCATTCATTGAAAGAAGACATCTAGTTACAAGATTTTGATACAACAACATAGACCAATTTGTCCATGGTATGAGAAGCATTCCGAAATTTGGATATATAGTCCCTTGCATGGTTGCCATTTGATGAGCTGCCTTGTTGCATATTATAATTTGATATAATATAATATCTAAATTAGCCATTCCCAATAATACTCAGTTCGGTCATTTTGCTAAAGCTAGCTTATGGAGGAATAAATCCTTTCCTTTTTATTTATTTGTAATATTGTGTTTTCTTTTCTTCTTGGATTGCAACATTCCTTTTACGTGGAATGGCTTTCCTCTTGTGAAAAAGCACCTAGCGAGCTTCTTGCAGTAGGCACTATACAACACGTGGTGAAAAAAATTGAAGGATGCCCAACACTGGCACAAAAAGGTGGGGGTGGTTTTTTTTTTTTTTTTTTTTGTAACATGGCATACAGGGTCCGACGCAAGAGGGCTGTGAGGCATTTTTTTTGCAAGAGGAAATCCGTTCTTTCTTTCAAGGGATGATACCGTTTATTATAAGCGATCACCATCACCCCAACTGGGGTACGGTGATTAACTATCAAGTTATTTTGTCTTTGGAGCCTAGGTTTTTTTAGGTCTTACCCTTCCTCCCTACGAAGCAAATCCAACCTTCCTTTCTCTTCTACCTTTCACTCTTCAAACGTCTATCATTCCCCTTTTTCATCATCTAACATCTTGATTGGACAAATTTTCTTCTTTGAAAAAATTAGATGGAGCCTATTCTGCGTTTGTAAGATCTATTGAAGTATGTAGATGAATTGCTTCCACCACTAGCTAAAGAAAAATTCTATTCATTTCTCTACCACTTGCTTGGCTTGTTTATACCTTAGGAGACATAGTGATTCATTATCAATCACTTTCTTCCAAAAGGCTGAAAAGAAGGAATCGGCAAATTTTTTGGAAGAGTGTTTGGTAGACGGAAGGTCATGGTCATTAAATTTTTTAAATTGTTAATCTTGTACGTGAGACCCATCACAATTCACACATATGTTGTTGGTCCCTCACCATGGAGTTTTACTTTTTCTAATGTGATCATTTTCATACTCAATGTTAACAATTGACCTAGGGATGTGCACAATTATCCCATGCGAATTACTTAAGTAGTTACATGAAAATTCAAAGATTCGATTGAAATAAATGGAAGATTTGATCAGGTTGATGAACTATTTATAAATGAATGCAATCCGATCAAGATTTGGTGATTAACAAACTTAATTTATGTGCCTTTACAAGAGAGATGGCACGCAGGTTCGAGTGGTCCTACGATCAAAACAGAAAAACAAGAAAAATGGTTGCATGTGCCTTATTGTTAGTACATCTTAAATTATTAAAGGTACAATTCCACCAGTCTTCCCCAAAGTATCCTTTTTAAAAATAATAATAATAATAATAATAAGACTTTGCTCAATTTAATTCAACTAAAATATTCTCGTGATTAAAAAAATCCATTGCAAGAATGAAAGATATTCTGCGTAAAGGTTCGTAGTTATCCATCACTCAGGCAGTCATATACATCTAAGGTCTACCAATCGACAGATTTCCATCATGGCAAGAATGAACTATTTACAAATGAATGCATCTGATCAAAGATTTGGTGATTAATAAACTCAATTTTTGTGCCTCTACAGGAGAGATGGCACGGGATGGTCTCTCGAGGGGAGAGATCAGGTTCCCATGAACAGCAGCTCTGCAATGGATTGCATTGCTGATGCAGCCGCAGGCTCAAGTGGTCCTACCAACAAAACAAAAAAAACAAGAAAAATGGTTGCATGTGCCTTGTTGTTTGTACATTTTAAACTATTAAATGTGGAATTCCACCAGTTTACCTGAGGGTATCTTTTTTTTCGTAAAAGAAAACGAAAGAGCCTTAATTTAATTCAACTAAAATATCCTCATGATTACAAAAATCTATTGCAAGAATGAAAAATATTCTACGTAAAGGTTGTTGGTTCTCCATCACTCACGCAGTCGTATGCATCTAGGGTCTACCAATCGATAAATTTCAATCATGGCTTAACCGAAGGAATTCACCTAACCATTTGAAGTTTTCTATTCTATAACTATAAATTTCACTGAACTGACATAAACCTCCACTGACGATGTAAGGATTCAAATATATAGTTCACTTATCTCCCCTATAGTTTACAAAAATACTTGTATTTCCTCTAATTCTAAGTTGCTGACGAGACTCATCTGAATTTTGTAAAAGATTGCTTTAACAGTTGTTGATACATAGGCAATTCACTGGATAGTCTTACTCTTATCCTTTTAATTTCCATCTTACTGATCTTGTTAATTTTTATTATAACTTTATTAAGGAAGACTGTAAAGACAGTCAACCAATTATTGTTGGTCAAAGAATCGACCTTCACTTTCTAGTCCATAGAAAATGTAGCTGAATCCGTGACCTGTCACACCTCTTACCTTGTGCACCAAAAGCATGCTTTGCTACAAGCACATCATGACTCTTTCAGTCCTAATACTGTTTTGGATAGAGCAAGATAAGGAACTATGTAATTTTAGAGGGATCGGTTTATGAACGCTTCCCTTAACAAACGCTTATCACTGCTCCTTGTCAGGGGCGGACACATCAGTGTTAAAAAGTGATTTTCACTTTTTTGGAGGGTGCATATTCATTTTGTGGCACTGATGTGCCCGCCACCTGACAAAAAGCATTCGCTAAGATGAGTTTTTTTTTATCCATTCACAATTTTAGATGATCTAAAAAGAACTTACTTTAAGAGAGAGAGAACTTGAGTTTTCAATTATTTTATTCCCTCCATCAGCCATCCTCTTAGCTCATATGTAGTTAGCTTCTTTTTGAATATGAAGCAATATCAAATCAAAATATCCAACGATCATTAGCAATTTCTAAAAGGAAAGTGATCCTTTAATCGCCTTAATTTAAAATGAAAAATAATTTAAAACATTTCTTATCACAATCCTTATGAGTATTTATTAGTTTTCCAAAACAAATACCCAATAAGCATTAACTCTCTCTCAAAGGAAAGCCATCTCCTAATCAACTTAATTTAAAATTTTTAGTTCAACTACAGGATTTCTAGTTGATGGGATATTTGATTGTTGTTAGTTTGTCAGTTTGGCGTCAGTTCAAAATTTGAGCCTCACCAAGGACAATAACCCACCCAAGTCTTTAAATCTTTTATTTGGACGGCATTACTTTACACGTCACTAAGACACCCCCCCCCCCTCTTCAATATTTTGTCCTTAATCCTGTCATTAGGGAAGGGATAGTCTTGCAAATACACATTCTTACACATGTTTGAATCTCTCAAACTCTAATACGTATAGGGGGTGTCAATATTTGACACGACCCATGAACCCAACACGAACCCAATATAAAATAAGTAGGTTAGGGTTGAATATAAATGTTTTTCTGGTCAAACGGATCAACCCACTTTTACATAATTAATAAATGAGTTGGGTTTGGGTTGAACCATAAATTCGTATATGAGTTGGGTTTGGGTTGAACCATAAATTCGTATACCCTTAACTTGACATGACACAAAATAACCTGCCAACATAGCCCGTGAATTGGACATGAATCCAACACAAAATAAGTGGAATAGTGTTGACTGTAAATGAGTTTTTGGATCAAAGTGGGTTGACCCGCTTTGAGACGATAAATAAATGGATTGGGTTCGGATTGATTGCTACCGCTACACGTACGACACGTGCATGAAGAATCGGAGGATCGGACGGTTGTAAATCAAATAAAGAGATCTGAGAAGAGGGAGGAAATTTCCGATATTCGCTGTCATCGGGAAACATGAAATCATGGCGATCCGAGCTCTCTGTTTTATTTCTTTAATTTATTTCTCTTTTTTTTTTATAACCTCGTAAATCTCCGTTGCAGCAAGGTCAGTTCTGAGATGTTATAAAAGGCAAAACGAAAAGGAAAACCGACAAATCGAGATAGAGAGGGAGGACGAGAGAGACAAGAGAGAGAGAGAGAAACGTACCTTTGGAGTTGCAGAGATGCTTAGAAAACGGGAGCCCCTGTCGAATCGGCATCTCAGATTGGATCGAAATCTCTCAACCTCAAGTGCGGAGTAAGTGTTTCTCTTGGATCACTCTTCTTAGATTTTAGATCACCGGCGGGAATGATTCCGACTGTCGGAAAAAGCTCGAAGATGCAGTGAGACGATTCTTTTTCCGGCGATCTTCTGCAACTCTGTAAGGTGAGATCTCCTTCTGTAATTGTTAGCTGAAGTGCATTTTAACTGATTGTTCTTCTCTTCATCTTTTTCTGCTTCAAAATGTCCACTGGTTAAAGAAGTGGTATTGTAGAACTAGTAAGGATTTTCATCAATCAAACACTGTTAAATATGAATCTGATGGTACTGGAACGCCGTCACCGCTCGTGACGACGTGACTGGAACAGCGATCCCGGGAGTTCAGTTTCCGTTCTTCGCGAGCTTGAACGGTGTTCTTTTTGAATTGCCTTTCGCTTTCATAAAAATGCGAAAGACGAAAATGCCCTTAAGTAAATTAGCTTAATGCCGGAAGGAACGGTGGATTCGTAAAAACAATTCGTCGGTATGCGGTGTCTTTTTTCGTCTTTTCAAATTCTGACATGAGTACAGTTCGACTTGTCTGGAACCAAATGTGCCTAAAATGAAGTATGGTTTTGGTCAAAGTTCATGACTTCCAGGAGGAATTTTGTGATTTCGTGGACTGACCTCAGGGTTTGGGACTTGAACCCATCTTCACTCACTAAAGGTGTAGGGATCCCTTGGATGTAGGGGTGGGCATGAGCCGGGTTCAATTCGGGCCATGGTAGGCCCATGCCCGGCCCTCAAATTATAGACTGGGCTCAAGCCGGGGGCTTGGGACCATAGGAGAGGGCTCGGGCCAAGTTTGGATCCGATTCTCATTAATTGACCGGGCCTCGAGCCGGGCTTCAGGCCGACCCATGAATTAAAAAATAATAATGTTGAGATGTAGGTTTGAACTATAGACTTATCCAGGTTCAAAATTTCGATTTTGATGAATTATTCATCATGAGGATTAATGGAAATTTCCCTAGAATGCTACGAAATATTATAAAAATTATGAAAATTTCAATTTATGTTGAGCATGATTACACACCCAGTACTCAAAAACTATAAAAGCATTTAATTTATGTTCAAGTTAATCAT
>JAOXJP010252482.1:0-21841 GCA_025762735.1 Platanus orientalis | reverse complement strand
AACCAAAACACAAGAATCAAAGGAATCCAAGAGAAAGTTACATCAAATCAACCATAGTATGCAAGATTCACTTACTATAAGCTTAAATCCAATGATTCCACATAGTTGGCAGAGGATTCAATGAGTTTTCAAAGGATTGAATCACCAAATTTCAAAGATCAAAGAGGAACTTGCTTCAAATCATCCATAGTAAGATAGATTTATTTACAAAGAAGTTTAGATTCAATGATTCACATAATTTTTAGAGATTTCAAAGGACTTAAATATAAACTCCAAAGAATCAAAGAGGAATAGGAATCAAATCATCCATAGTGTGCAATATTTACTTACAATCATTCTCTTCTCTTGATCACTTAGCATAAACCACTTCGTCAACCTTCAATCATCTACAAATTTTACATGGATCCAATGCTCAAATACTCTAGAATATAATTCTAAGATCAAAACTAACAAATTCTAACTAATTTAGCATAGATCTAAGAAAGTTGGAGATTACCTTAGCTTGAGAGAGCTAATCTCCTATTCTTTTCTCAATTCTCCAAGTTTCTCTTTTCTCTCATTCTCTTATGTGTATTCTAGTTCATTTTGGGTTAGAATAAGGTAGTATACACGTTTTAGGTGTGAAATTACCATTTACCCAAAGTTCTCATGCGAAGAAGGGTGGAATCCCTTTTTTCTGAATTTGGGTAGTGGTGGTCGACCCAAAGGACTCGTGGTCGACCTAGATACCCCTCCTCGGTCGCCTGTGTGGTGTTGCGGTTAACCGGCCTGCAGTCACCCAAAATTGTCTAGATTTTTCCTACAAAAACATATCTCAAGAAAATAGCCATAACTTTCTGTAAAAAAAACTCTAAATTGGGATCCTTTCTTGCATTGGAAAGAAGACTCAAAGACCTTTCAACTAGGTATGGCTTACTTTCTAGTTTACCCAGGATTTGTGTCAATGAGCTTCGGAAATCACCCTAATTATGTAGTCAAGATAACTTTTGAACTTGATACGTTTGAGGCTCCAACTTGGGTTCTATACTTCTAACTCAATCCAAAAGGTTCCTAAACAACCTTAGGTCTATCTAGAATGTGATAGATGATAATTTTACCCTTATGGAGGTAAAATTAAAATTTTACCCTTTTAGTACAAGGCAGGGCATTACAGTTGCCTTTGGCCTAGGTAGGCCCTCTAGTAAGGCGGAGGCTATGCATTGTATCCCATGCCTATGCCACCAAACTCATCATTGTTTAGGAAAGGACCTCCCCAATGATTTGGTGGGTGTCCTGCCTTCTATTGGGTGATGGATTTGACCCTACATATCCATATCCATTAGCATTCTATCCATGAAATGGATTGCCCTAATCATTTGTTAGGTCTTATCTCCTAGTAGGTAGAGGACCTACCCTGAATACCTGTATCCATTGGTATTCTACCTGAAACGATCATTTTGATAGGTTCATTGGGTATTGAGATCATAATAACCATTTCGATCATTGTATTGGTCATGTCCCTTGTTTTGAGATGCTCATTACTCATGTCGGGGCATCCCATTGGTTTCAAATGTAGGGTTCTCGTGTACCTCGAGCCTTTCTGGCCCTACTAGCGCATTCGATCCCATATGATAATCTGTGGGGTCTTAATTCCTCTGCCTTAATCCCCTTACAAAAGCTATGACCGGCTCTTGTTTGGTTAGCTCAAGGAAATCTTTGACTTCAGGCCCTTCAGGATAACAGGGAGGTCTTTCATGCCCCTCAAGACTGTTCGATGTCTTTGGGACATCTACTTTACTAGTAATCCCTCTATCCCTGGTGTTGAGGTTTTGGTTGACTCGAATGTTCTCTACCATAGGCTAAAACACTTTTTGTAGGGCATCACCCAAGATACTTGGCATCATTTGAAACCCTTTCTCGATTCTTTCGATGAGATCATCAAATTTTCTCTTGAGGTTCTGAGATAATTCACTCATCTCATTCCCATTCGAGTTAATAGGTCATTTGTCCCTTCTAGGTGCCATTTTTGATAATTTCCCATTGTAGTTGTCAATTTGTTGGTCACCAACAAAAATTATTTTACTTATGAGTGTAACCCACTGGTGGTTCTTCCAATTTGGGTTATCAAAAGGGTTCAGGTTCAGTAATGCCTCTACATCGAGGACTTTTACAATAGAACAATGTCACCCAGATTGATAACAAAAAGAAAATTCACTAAATTGAAAATGCATAATACAATGTTAATTACAAAGATACATTTGAACAAGTAGATTAGCTGTCCTTCTTCTAACGTTGAAGGAGGACTTCATTAAATCCGATTCTTCGAACAAGACAGATTAGCCGATGCCTTTCTCCTGGAAGAACTTCGTTGAATCTGGTTATGTAGTACAGTTGAATTGCCTAATACAAAACTTTGAATTACTATAGGATCGAGTTAATAATATGCCTATTCTAATGCTACTGCTATAGATAAAAGATATTATTGATGATGGTGATGATGCTTGTTGTATTTGTTGTCCTCTTTATTTATAGTTCTCCCACGATGCCATTGTTTTTTTCACACATTTGTCTTTAACCTTTTTTTAGTTTAAATCATGAGTCTCTCGCTTGCTAACTAGATTGAATGTTAGTGGGGACAATTATCACTCACTGAGGCATACTACTTGCTTCATCTTCTATCCAACATGGCACGTTTTGTAACCATTTGTTGTGCTGTTACCTAACTCCATGTGTCATTTGTTGATTGGCCGATTTCAAAATATAGGTTAACAAGGAATTTGAATGTACTTTATATCTCTATGTAAGTCCAAGTCTAGAGTCCAGAAAAGCATTAAAAAGGTGGACTCAAAAATCGGGATGATCACAAGCCAAAGAGACTCAAGCATGTGTTGAAGGATGAAAAGTCTCAAGAGCAAACTGCCTCAAGAAAGCCAATTGTCAGATTCAAAGGTGAATTGATAAAGGTTGATAAGTTGGGTATAAGGGATGAATCTTAAAGACAAAATACACTTAAAATAAAGTGTTTAACATAGCTCTAAACCCAATGAACAAAGGTCTAGACTAGAGTATGGACCTATGGGCCAATAGACTTAAAATGACTTATCCAAATCCCAGAGAAGCCTAAAAAGGTTTGAATAAATTATGGACCAAAATTTGAAAAAAATTAAATGAAATAAAAATGTGCTAAAATGAAATATTATGGACCAAAATTGGCAAAAATTAAGTGAAATAAAAATGTGCTAAAAAGGAAAAATAGCCATAACTTTTGATCCATATGTCTGTTTGGGACCCATAAGTACTCAAAACGAGTGGCTTGATGAACTCTTTTTAAAAATGAAAATTTATCTTATTCAATATATTCATAATGGCTAGTTTCTTGACCATTTTAATAGATCTATTAGAAGATACCTTGGGCTAGTTTTTCAAATCTATACATAAGGGAATGAGCCCCATTTATTCACACAACACCTATAGTTATACCATTGTAAAAACAAGCTAAATGAGAGAAAAATAGCTTATGAGACAAATTAGCTTGGCATATGATCTTGAGAGCCTTATCATAGTTATATTCCTTTCAAGACCTTGAGAGAGCTTCCCAAGCCTTTTAGTTACATTTTTTAGAAGCAAGAGAGTGGTGTTTTCATAGTCAAATCAGCCTACACAAGAGGTAACCCGGAGCAAGAAAAATTCCTCTTCTATAATGTGTACATAGCCTTCACCGGAATCACTAGAGGTGGATTCTCATCTCACTTACCAGAGCCAAGTGAACATTAGTCCATCAGAGTTATTGGATGGAGCATACCCATTAGAGTCACTAGGAGCACACTGAAAAGGGAGTGGATTCTCTTAAACTTGAAAGTAAATCTCCAAGCTTATTAATTTTCTTGTAATAGTTTAGGAGAACTATTTATTGGAAATATGTGTCTTTACAAAGCCAATCATATAAAATATAGTTATATGTGTCTATTTATTTAAATTAATAAAAAAATATTCCATCATCACATGTTAATTTCTTAATACGGGTAATTGTTTGATCTCATGAGATGAGATTAGTGGTCCTCAGTTAACATAGTAGGATATCAGACACACTGGAATTCGTAGAGAGATCTGATAATCAAGTTCCTATAGAACTGAAACTTACAGCTCTGGGTGATGTTGGACACATCACTTATAGGGCTGCTACATGTAGAGTTGTCATATGATAGAGTGATGTAATGTTACTTACTGGAGTAAAACTCTAAGCTTGCATGTAGATGCATTATATAAATGCATTAAAGGGACCCATTATAAACACACAAGGTAAAACATCACTGTCAGGATAAATGTAGTTCATATTTATAAATTCACCCTTACCCTTAGACCTAAGGGATTTATATTTCTCTAAGGTTTCATGTTAGCTATTTTAAACTACCAACCAGTGATGATTGGAAGCTATATCATTGGTAGTTTGGATAGCCTACATGATACTTAAGAGGATGCAAATTCCCAACAAGGAATCCACCACTCTTAAGTGGGAAAATATTCAGTTTAGGAAATATGTGATTTGATAGAACAAAAAAAATTGTACTAGTGATTTTGATAAAGAGTTTGTAAAATGATTTCAAATTTAATTTATTATGTAAATAAATATTTTTTGCAAAAGATTTTATCAAAAAAATGTTTTAGAAGTCCAAATAATTCATTAAGTTCCTAATGATAATGTTCTGATGACCAAAGGGGTTAGTTAATGATTATTTTATCATCTTGAAGGTCATTAAGGAATATTGTATAATGGAATGACATATTTGTAAAATATCTATAAAGAAGGGCCTTATTGTTATTTATGTAATAGGACCTTATTGTAATTAGTGGAGTGCCAGTTTATAATTAATAAAAGGATGTCCTTAATGCAGTTTAACTTAATTAAGTATACTAGGCTCCACAACCTAAGGATAAGAATCCCATAAGGATTCCACACCCCTTAAGGTTACTTTAACTTCTCAAATACTCTATAAAAAGAGGTACCCACATTCATAATGGGGTCTGTAACTTTTATGAGGTTGGAAGAAGCATAGAGAACTCTAAAGCAAGTGTTGATGCTTTGGAGACTGAGTTCGATCATCATCTTGTGTTTGGTTTAGATATTGAGGTATTCTTCTTAATATTCTTTGATTAAATCCTAGTATTTTATATGGTGATCATGGGAGAAATAATGTTTATGCTCTGTATTTTTATTAAAATTAATCAAAATTAAAGTTTTTTAAAGAATAGAAACAATAATTGGTATTAGAGCCTCCCATTGAAATCTAATTTTTGTTATTTTTATTTTTTATATTCTTTAAATATATGTTAGGCACAATTACTATAAAATTCCAAGTTTTGGAAATTATATTTTAATGGTGGTTTATCTCAAAATTTAAAGAGAATTATTACCTGGAACAAATCTATGGCATGTTTGATTAAAATGACAAATTATGGACTTAATTTAAATCAGATTAATGTACTGTTTGTTTTGTTGGATTCATGTGAATGAATAGAATATTTTTATTCTATAAAATATCATATTTGATGCTTGTATAGTCATGGAATGCTTTCTCTTTTCTCTCTCTTCTCTCTTTTATATGATATGTACCCCCTCAAGCAATCTGGGATGGCAGATTGATTTCTTGATGTATTTTTTTCAAGATGTAATATTTTATAAATAGTTTATAATAGTTCCAAGTTCTGAAAACATTGAAAAAATTGGAGCACAATACAAATAAAGGAAAAGAAGGCGATCCGAAAATGACCCGATACAAGAATTTGGCTTTGTGTTCATCTTGATTGCTTCCAATTGAATTCCACTGATGTTTTTGTAATTTTATGATATTTTTATAGAATTTTTTAACACTTCCAAGAGGTTAGGTCATGCTCCCCCTAGCAACCCTACAAAGGAGTTCAAGTTGGACATGGATTTGGATGATTATCCTTTGTGTGTGATTCCAACATGAAATACAACTCTCAAATCCAACTTGAAAGGATTTTAAGATTGTTGGGAATAATGTTTATAGCCCATAATTTTCTTAGATAAGAATTTAGGAAAGTTTGGAGACCAATAAGATTGGATTCCAACTCCTAGTTTGATTAGGAAACATAATGTTGTAACTACTAGTGGTATTATAAAGTTTACTCCAAATTAATTATATGATAATTAATTTTTATATATCCGTGCTAAATTACCACTAAAAGTTAAATATAAATTTTGGAAAAAGTTGAACTCCATTTAGAGTCAGATTCCTCACTTCAGCATTTTGTCAAACAGTTAGTGTGTGAATAAAAAATGGGGGTCTGGAGGACTCTATAGAGTTTGAAATTTTTTGGATAGTTTAATCCTTACATGAAAAGGATTCACACAAAATTTGGGATAAAAAAGGGTCCAATTAGGCAACGAAAACCACATCAAACACATGCGGGGAAAGAGGCCCACACAACACGCACCTGGACAGGCCGCACCCACAAACCAGGCGTGGCCAATGCAATGACAAGAGCCTGCGTGACCGAAATATGTGTCCCCATATACCTGTGTCCTTAGGCGCAACAACCCATTTTGTGGCTCAAATGGTGTTCCCCTGTGTCCTATATTCATGTCCCAAGCGTGCTAACGCATCTCATGTCCTTATTGGTGTCCCCTTGTGTCTTGACCCAAAAAAAATCTGAAAAACTATAAATTAGAATAGAATAATGGTTTTGACCTAATAAAACCTAGTTTGACTAGGAATGGATCAAAGTTGACCAGGTTTTGTGAGATTTGAGCAAGGTTGACTGAAATGGTTCCAAGTTGACTAATTTAACTACGTTTAACCAGAGTTAACCAGATTTGACCCAAGGTTGATACGGTTTGATCAAGTTTGACCACAATTAATTGGTTTGATAAATTAAATAGAGTTTACTAGGTTTGACAAGAGTTTATCAAAGTTGATTAACATAACAAGATTTGAAAAGAGTTGACTAGTTATTACCTAATTTGACCCAAGGTTGATACGGATTGCACAATTTTGACCACAGTTAATTGGTTTTACCAAACTAACCAAAGTTAACTATGTTGGACAAGAGTTAACCAAAGTTGATTAACATAATGAGATTTAAAAAGAGTTAACTAGTTATTACCTAATTTGACCCAAGGTTGATACGGATTGACCAAGTTTGACCACAATCAATTGGTTTTACCAAACTAACCAAGGTTAACTAGGTTTGACTAGGTTAGACAAGAGTTAACTAAAGTTAACTAGTATGACTACAGCTAATTGGTTTAACTAGAATCAACCACAGTTGATTAGTTTAACTAAATTCAAGTAGAGTTAACCCATATAACCAAGCATTGACTAGACAAGATCTAGATTGACCTAAATAACTTAAGGTTTACTATATATGATCTAGTTTTGACCTAAATGATCTATAATAGACCAAATTATATTAAGGTTGACCCACATGATCAAGAATTAACTAGATAATATCTAGATTCACTAAATATGATCTAGATTAATCGAAATAATCTATAGTTAACCAAATTAGATTAAGGTTGACCTAAAGAATCAATAGTTGATTAAATGAGATTTAATTCAATATAATTGAATGAAATTGATCAAATAAAATCTAGTTTGACTAAAATTGATCTACTAAGACCTAGTTTGACTAAGGTTAGCTATAAAGCACTTAGTTTGACTAAGAGGGACTTGATTTGATAAAATAATGAAATTCACTTCAATAAACCTCAATTGGGATATGATTGATATCCTAAACAACTTATGGATCCATTTACACAACAAAATATATATTGTAAGGTTCACAATCAAGATTATGTAATATATTTGGTATTTTAGAACTGCTTGGATGTTGAAGTTTGATACCTTATGTAGCTGCAACATTAATATAATCATATGATGATCAAAATGTGCAAATATAATTATATGTCAATGTGATTATGAGACAGTTAATACATGTGATGATATGATGTTTTATGTATGAGATGCATGGTTGATATGTTTATGGCATGTGATGTTAGAAATATATAAATATTCTAATTTTGTATGAGATGTAAATGAAAATGATGATATGATTTAACATGGAATGTAGATAAAATGTTTTAATAAGTTATGACATGAAATACATGATCTACAGAGTTATGGCATGAGATGTTAAACATGTATGATCAACTTAGTAATAACATAGGATGTTAAATTTATCAAGTTATTATACGAGATGTTAGATCTACTAAATTATAACATAAGTTGTTACATGCACTTAATAATGACATGAGATGTTATATAATCAATGTAGTTATCATAGGAGATGTTAGATTTATATGATATGATGGCATAGGATGTCATTAGTATATTAAAAATATAAAAAAAAATGATGGCATAAGATTTGACATAAAATCCCTCAATTTAAATATTAAGTATGTAAGCAAGAATTATTTTACGAAATAATTTATGTGGCTTTCTATTGTCAGTGGATAGAAATTTCATCTAAAATATGTTGGTTGATGCCTATAAGATAAAATTATATATGTTTTCAATTGATTTGCTCTTATTCACTTCTTTGGATAAATCTTGGTATGGCTAGTGGGAGTGTAAGCTCACAGATGCATCATCTTATAGTATATACACTAAAACCAAGATAGTGGGTCTATACTTAACTGAATGGATCATGAAAGCTTGTAGGTTTTAGGCATGTTTCTTTTAGAGGCTAGAAGAAAATTAAAAATCAAAAATCTGAAAAGGGGTTTAAACAAGCTCTTACCAGAAGTTAATGGATAGTATCTATGTACCTAATCAAGGTTGACAAGAGTGATGTCCACATAATAAGATTATGTTTGGAAGGATTAGGTTTTTTATGATCATTTGGATTTTATATGAATCATGATTCTATGGCACATGAGGGAGTTATAGAATTGATAAAAAAGTGATCAACACTGTTTAATTTTAAAACTCAAAATTAGATGACTAATTTATGTGATGATGTTGTTTATTTGATATGAGATATCAAAAGTAATGATAATTATCTTACTTTGAGAGATTATAATAATATGATTTGTCCAACTTTGTAAACTAGAAATTAAAACTTTAATTATATTTAAAATTAAAAGATTAAATTAGTTCATATCACTAATCCTTTAGAATTACATGAAGGAACTCAAGCACAACGAAAGCATGGTGTGTATAAATAAGCTGTAAGGCAAAAAGCTATAATAAGCTTGAGAAGCATGTGAATAGAATAAATGAACTCTAGTTAGATGATCACATCTTCATAGATGATAGGTTCCTAGAATGATGAAGATCCTGGTGAGTTAAAGTGTTTAACCAGATAAGTTAGTGTTTAACCAGATAAGTTAATGCAATTCTTACCTCCCTGCAATGATTTAAATAATTACTTTGCATCTAATAAAAACATGAATGGGGTATGGTTTTACTAAAACCTTTGTAGGAAGATAAAATATCATTAATGATAAAAGACAATGAATGAAAGTAAAAAAGATATACTCTTAATGTTCCTAATAGTGCTATGAGGGTGGTGTGAACAAGACAAATGTGAAATTTTAAGTACGTAATCCTAGAGGGGGGTGAATAGGATATAAATAAAATTTTAATTCTTTTACCCCTTTTTAATCTTAATTAAGTTGATTAGTGTTGTTCAATTTTAATCCAACTTAATTATAACGTCTGGTGCTCAAATTCTAATGATTGCAAGTATGAAAATGTAAGTGACAATCACACAAAGATCACACACCACAACACAAGAATCTATAGTGGTTTGGTCACACCAAGACCTATGTCCACTTTTAACTATATTCATTAATCATCACAATGATTATAAGAAAGGAGCAAACCTTAATTAACGTACTTGGTGTCTCTGTTAAGCACAACCTTTATTGTCTCTGAGCCAAGGACTAGTACTTCATCACATGGAGACTTCGACCATTGATACAAGGGTAAAGTCTCAATACTAAGGTGGTTTTTAATAACCGAATATGGTATGCTTGGTCCAATCAAAGGGATTGATGTCCCAATATATGGTGTGGTTCTCAATAGCCAAATATACAAATATGGTCACTAAAGAAAACTAAGTCACAATGTAGAGAGTGACTCTCAATAGCTAAATATACCAATAAGATGGTCTTTACTATAACAAAAAAGAGTGTGTGAGTGCCTCTAGAGAAGACAAGTAAACAAGTAGTCACACAACCAAATAAGCCTCTACATAGACAAATATAAGTGAAGTTCAAATGGCAAGCTTACCATAATACAAACTACTTTGCAAACTCTAAATATGAAGCAAAAGCTTTACCTCAACCCTAAGATTAGGAATTTGAATGCTAGGAAGTGAAGAAGCACCGTCCTTGATCTTCCTCTCTTATCTTGTAAAGGAAACCCCTTTTGTAACAATAAGAGAGAGAATCAACTCTATTTTTCTTCTTTAGAAGCTTGAATTACAGAAGAGAGTAGAGCTTACAGAGCTCTTCTTTTTACCCAAAAATCCATTTTGCAAATGCCCTTAAACCATTCAATTTGGAAGAGAAAAATTGCTCTTTTATAATAGTCATGGCTCACAACAACCATATGATGAGAATCATCCAAAATGAGCAACAAATCCAAATATACATTCAAAATTTTGAAATGTTCTGCCCAGTTTAGAGTGCTCCACTGAGAGCAATATCTCTCAAACTAAAAAGTTTAGAGAATTTTGGAGTCTTCACTTTGGGGTTAGAGCACTCCACCACTTTGGATCTCTCCAACTCCTCTTTGGAGTGCTTCACCACCTTTGAAGCACTCCAATGTGCCTAAAGCTCTCCACTTTCCTTGGTTTTGTGCAAAAAGGCTCTAAGGCCATTTTTAACAAAGGGAAAGTGGTCATAAGGGCCTTAAGGGTCTCTCTAAGTGTCACTTACCTTTGCAGATGCGGAATGACGTGAATGATGTGAACATGATACTTTAGTCCTCACATGATTCCGGCTTACTTCCTTGGAGTCTTCTTGGTCTTTAAGAGTGATCTTCACATATTGTGGACACAAGAACCTCTAAGACTCGAGCTTGAACATGTCATAGCCTAGTCTATCAACCCATGTATTTTCCTACTCATAGAATTTACAACATATGCATTTACAAAGTATTAGAAACAAAAATACAACAAGTTTAAGTTGGAAGTATTTCCATTATAGTAAGGCTTGTACTATTAGAAAAAATGTCACACGTATGTAGCTTTTTAGTGAAAGAAGTATAATGATAACTAAATTTATCTATTCCTTATTTTAATATTTTGGTTCCCATGAATCATAAACTATGGACCAAAGTCTGCTATAAATATTTGTAATTAGTTATAAGGATTTAGGGGTTCTAAAAGATTGATTACATGAGTACCGATATTTCAGTTTTTCCTTAAAGAAAGAGTAAAACCTTATAATAAAAGGTTAGGAACCTTAATAAGTTTTTAAGAGTTGTATACCAAGTTTTGTGGTAATAAACTACAGATAGTTAGTTAAAATTAAATAGTATTTAATTTAAAACTATACATTTGGTGTCCAATAGTTTCTGAATTAGGTGGAGACCTAATCAAGATGAATGGTATGTGTGGGACTATCCTACACAAGTATGTTAAAGTAAACCTAATAGTTAAGTATAATACAAAAGTTAAAGAGTTAGCTCTTATGTTTTGGATTAAGAAAGACCATGTTTTAGATGTAAAATTTTAGAAAGATAACAATGTTCCGAATTGTATATGAAAAGAAGTAAGATTGTTTTATGAATTATTCATAAACCCAGTACAACAAAATTAGTTAGAGAATAAGTTCTCAAAACTTGTTAACCTTCTAATGCTCTAGCTCTTTAATGTAGTGGGAGAGTTTATGAACCTCCTTAGTTCTCACCTATATGGTTGAGGTTTACCTTTTAATTGCTGATGAATCTTAATAAAGTATTCTTTTGATTAAACAATCAAGAATTATTAGAATAAGAATTCTGAAGAGTTGGATGTGTGTAAGAAAGTAAATGAAAATTCCATTATTCATTTTGGTCCATTATGTTTGTTATGTCCTATACATTAGGAATGATGTAAGAATAATCAAGTTATACATTAGTATAGTGAAAAGTTTTCAAAGTAGTCTAGGATGAAATCATTAGACCAATTCATATGCTAAAATATAAGATAAGGACTAATGGTTATGTTTTAGTTTTCAAAAGTGTGGAAAAATCAAAAGGTTGGAGAATATCTGGTTATGTTTTATAGTGGGAGGAAGCTCATTAGTTGTAAGAATATGAAGCAGTAATGTATTGCTATTGCACCCCGAAACCCATACTAGTAGAGTCATGAATTTTGGCATGTGACATTAACATATCACTTCACTTTTCATTCATTCTTAACTTATATAAATTTTTCACTTTTTTTACATTCACACGTAGCAAAATAATACATCGATCACTTTCTAATAATCATATTCCCATAAGTCTGACCTGTATAAAATCCCATAACTCATAAACCATAATCCTATAAATAATTCATAAACAATGCCTAACATTTCCATTCAATTAAATAAATAGTCTGACATAATCCAATCTATCAATTGAAATCAAATATTCAAAATCCCTAACTTATTACATCTCTCGAAATTCAAACTGGAATAACTGAACTAAAGTGAAATAAAGTTTCTAATCCAAATAACTGAAATAAATAAGTGTATGGTCTCTATCTGGAACCGCTACTCTACGATCTCATCATCATATATAGTGTTAGATTGGGGTAAGTTTGAAAAACTTAGCAAGAAAACAGTAAACTATGGAAACAATGGATCAAGTCTTAGCACGGTTTAAGAAATTAAATAGATACTTTTCTATTTACAATTCAATATACATAATAGTTCATAAATCAATCTTATACATTACTAAGCATTTAATAAAAATTATAGTTTCATCTATAAAACAAAAATTAGTGATAACATATACCTTTATATTTATAGAACGGAATAGATCAGATCATATTTCATATCATAGCTAGAACGGAACGGAATAGAACAAAACATATATATGCTATAAAGCTAGAACATATAATAGTTTACACCATTTAAACCTCGGTGAGAAGAGTCTAGTTCTCAACATTTAAACCCAAATAAGAAGGGTTATTACTACTTCCTATGTGGCAAGTAGTAAAGATCTATAATAGTTCACACCGATTATACCTAAGTGAGAAAAAGGGTTCTATCAATAATTCCCCTTGATGGGCAATGTGATTTTTTAACATTACATATCATTCTTTTATAGTTTCAATCAAATCATATAGTTCATAAAAGCAATATATAACAATATTTTACATTATTTAAGCCAAAATAACATATAAGAACATGCTTGATCCAACTAGGCACAATCTATTGAATATGTTTTTTTAAAACATATCAAATTTGTCTAGAACAATACTCTTGGGAATCACTAACAGAATAATGTAAAAATCAATACCTTTCTTTACAAAAAAGAATTTTAAGAACACTAAGAGTAAATCAAGTGATTATACATATAACTTTTTACAAATCAATAGATCATTACTTCTAAAATTATTTGGAAGATCAAAGTAATTTTTAAAATAGCCTTTACAGTTTTAGGAATAAAACCCTCTTTTAAAATTCTTGATTTTTCATTAAAAACATAGTTTTACATGTATTAATAATACAAAATGGATTCATAACCGATGGTTTAACTCTTTAAAATCATATAGAATTGAAGACCAATCACTTTTTAAATAATGTTCTGTGAAATTATTTTATCTCTTTCAAAACCATGTTTTAGAACTTTAAGCAAAACCAAAATCCTTGAATAACGATTCAAATTCGGTTAAAAAACAATGAAAACCTTTGCAAAATAGAATCAATGAAGTTCTAAGAACCTAAAAATGAAAACAAAACAATAATTTTAGTTATATTCTTACAAAACAAATTTTCTTTTACAAAACAAGCTTTTAAGAACTAAAACGATTCCAATCTGGAATAAATTGATCAAAATCTTTTGTAAAACAAGATTAACAAGGATCTAGAAAACCTATGGAATCAAAACAAAACAATATTTTATAAGGTTGTTTGTTGTTGTTGTTGTGGTGTGCAAAAATCATTCATAACTTTGTTTTTTCAAAAAAATCTCCAAATCTTTATAAAACCTAACTTTTCCTCTTCATTTTCTCTTCAAAATTCCTACTTTTACAAAACTTCTTCAAAATATCCTCTTTCTTATGAGTTTTTATATTTTAATAAGTTTAAATAGCAACCATAATCCTCAATTTGGTGTTTAGGTAGATCTCTAGTGAAAAAGTGCTTAAAATTTTGCAAAAATCACGGTTGTACAGAATTTTTTTCTTTGATGATGTCATCCTGCCATAATTTGTCCAGCACATACACTTGGTGGGAAAACAGTCACAATTTTCTTTACAAAACTTAGATTCACTCTCCATTTTTTTTGTTGGAAACTATACTTCAAGAACTTTCCAACAATATATATCTTGATCTCTAATTCGTTCTAAGATTTTATTAGTATATTTTTAAAGTTACCTCAAAATCTACTAACTCAGACCATACTAGGCGACAGACACTTTGTGGGAAATTTGTCATAACTTCATCTAGAAAACTTTTACTCATTGTTTGTCACATTGGAAAGTAGATTCAAATATATTCTCAATCTTATTTGTAGGGTGATTCGTATAGGATTGATATATTTATTTATGAAGTTGTGCCAACTATCTAGGACAACTTCAGAACTTGTCATATCATTGACCTTTTTTTTTCTTACTTAGTAAATTGCCTTTAACTTTTTCATTTGGTGTCCATTTTGCTCATAGTTTGTTGCATAGGATTTTAGACTTTCGTGCCTATCTAAAGGTATAAGTTTCACCCATAAATTCTTTTTACAGTTTTATTGGTGCCTTTTTAAAGTTGTGATAATGATCATATCAACATATGTGCATTAAAGTGGTCCTTTGTGTATACAAAGCTTATGTGATATGTATTTGCATTCTAAGTTTGACACGTATATAATAATATGTGGTGTTACAATTACTGATTCTCCAATATAGGTAAACCACGATGCAGCTTAAGAAGCGTCAAAGAAGGGGTTTAGGCTACATTGTTTCCATAGAACTTTGCAAAATTCTCTTAGATTATTCACTTATGATTCATTGAGGTGAAATTGGTTCCACCATGATAGCTTCCCCTGATAATCTTATAGATCTATGACTAAGGTTATGCAAAAGGCATAGGATGCACACATTGACCATATGGGTATTCAACTAGTTAGTGATTGGCTTTGAGGACAAGTGAGAGATTGTTGAAAATATGTGTCATAACAAAGCCATTCACATAAAATATAGGTTTATTTATTTATTTATTTAAATTAATAAGAAATTTGTATTCCATCAACACGTGTTAATTTCTTAATATGGGTAATTATTTGATCTCATGAGATGAGATAAGTGGTCCACAAGTAACATAGTAAGATATCAAATACATGGGAATGTGTGGAGAGATTTGATAATCCAGTTCTTGTAGACCTGAAACTTATAGCTATGGGTGATGTTGGACACATCACTTCTAGGACTGCTACATGTAGAACTGTCATATGATGGAGTGATGTAATCTTAGTTACTGGAGTAAGACTCTAAGCTCGCATATGGGTGCATTATATAAATGCATTAAAGGGATTCATTATGAACACACTTGGTAAAACATCACTGTTAGGATAAGTGTAGTTTATATTTATAGACTCGTCCTTTGACTTGAGGGGTTTGTATTTCTTTAAGTTGTTATGTTAGTTATTTTAAGCTACCAACCAATGATGCTTAATTGAAGGCTATATCATGGGTAGTTTGGATAGCCTACATGATACTTGAGAGGATGCAAATTCCCAACAAGGAATCTACTATCCTTAAGTGGGAGAATATTCAGTTTAGCATACATGTGATTTGATTGGACAAGAAAATCTAGTACCAATGATTTTGATAAAGAGTTTGTCAAATGATTTCAAATTTAATTTATTATGTAAATAAATTTATTTTGAAAAATATTTTATCAAATAAATGTTTTAGAAGTCCAATCGATTTATTAAGTTCTTAATAATAATGTTCTAATGACCAAAGGGGTTAGACAGTGATTATTTTATCATCCTAGAGGTCATTAAGGAATATTGTACAGTGAAATGACATATTTGTGAAATATCTATAAGGAAAGGCTTCATTGTTATTTTCTTATCTTTAAGAGTCCATTTGCAATTATAATGGAGATTATGGAAATTAGTGGAGTGTCAATTTATAATTAATAAAAGATAGTGTCATTAATGCAGTTTGACTTAATTAAAGATATTGGGCCCCATAACCTAAGGATAAGGATCCCACACCCCTTAGGATTACTTTAGCTTCTCAAATACTTTATAAAAAGTGGTACCCACGTTCAGAATGGGACATGTAACTTTTCTGAGGTTGAGAGAAGCATAGAGAATTCTAGAGCAGGTGTGGATGCTTTGGAGACCGGGTTGGATCATCGTCTTGTGTCTCGTTTAGCTATTAAGATATTTTTCTTAATATTCCTTGATTAAGTCTAAGTATTTCACATAATGATCATTGGAGAAATAGTGTTTATGATATGTATTTTTATGAAAATAATCAAAATTAAAGTTTTTGAAAAAATAGAAACAACATTATTAATAAAATTTAAATAAGCTCAGAGGAGCCAGTTGGAGAGTGGATGTAGGCCCGGAGTGTCAAACTACTATAAATCTTGGTGTTGTGGATTGTTTGCATTTTATCTATCCTTGTGTTTATGATTATTTCATTTATGCAACATATCCTAACATAATAAGTGACTCTAACTAAGGTTAACACAAAATGATTTATCAAGCAACCTAAGGGAACTTATTAGCCCTGCTCTTACTCTACTATAGGTAACATTATAATGCATGACGGGGTCTTGTGGTTTATGATAAGTTCATAGAAAATTGACTTACTAATTAAAAGAATTTTATTTCATTTTTAATTTAATTTAAGTAAATCAAAAGATGGTGAATGATATTTAAAATAATTTTTATATAAGTGTAAGGATCCTATTCACCCCCCCTCTAGGATCTTTTGGATCACCGCATTTCAGAAATTTCAATTGGTATCAGAGTGTGTTGATCTTAATTGGAATTAACCACTTGGACTAAAGATTTGATATTTTCGAAATGGCTAAGGGATTTTTTATTAACCGATATCTAGTATTTGATGGTTCAAACTACATTTATTAGAAAAGGACTAGGATGCTACTGAACAAAAAACATATACTGCCATTTAGATGTTGTTAAATGTTATTGTCTGTGCATTAAGCTAGGATGAGTTTAGAAGAATCTCTGGTCTCCAAACTGCTAAGAAAGCATGAGACCTTTTTGAGGTTACCCATAAGGGAATAAGTCTAGTAAAGCAATCCAAACTCCAAATGCTCACTTCAAACCTTTCATGACATTTTTCATGAAAGGTCACCACCATTGAAAAATGTCAAGATCTTGATAAGATGAAACTTGATAAACTAATTGGGTTTATCCAAATGTTTGAACTTAAACTTAGAATTACTAGAAAAAAGAGCATTGCTTTCAAAGTAAATCAGTCATCTAGCTTTGAAGAATACTTTGGTGTTGGATTTGCTAGAAAGTTCAAAAGACTCTTTATAGAAGACTTGGAAAGAAAAATATTTCTAAAAGTCAAAATTTTTAATCTAGAATAAAGGAGTCTCCTAAGGAAGATATCCAATGCTATGAGTGCAAAGGATATGGTCATGTGGAAGTAGACTATTCTAATAAAAGAAAATCTTTTAAAAGAAAAAGATATTTACTGCAACATGGGATGACAATACCGATGATTCGGAAGAAGAATCATCACAAAATGAAAGAGAATCTTCTTGAGCTATTAAGGCCTTCCTCGTCTTCGCCAACGTGCAAGAAATTGAAAATGCTTAAAGTGGCAAAAAAATAGAAGAAAGTGATGTGGAAGACCTTGAAGAAGCCTATAACCAACTTTACACCAAAAGTTTAGAAATTCTTCAAAATAATTGTAAACTAAAGAAAGAAGTAAAACTATTAAAAGAAAAGTTGAGTCATGGTGAGTCTTCTAAAACAAATGCTTTACTTGAGGAAGAAAATAAAATTTTAAAAGAAAAGGAAAACTCTTTAGAAAAGAAATTAAATGGAATGAATCATATTTATGCTAAAGAGATTGAAGAAAAAGAATACTTGTTGATTTAAATGAAAAACTCCAACAAGTAAATGAGTTAGAAAGTAGAATAAAAGTTTTAGAGAAAAATAGCAAATCTCTATAAATTATTGCCCAAGGAGAAAATTTTGAAAACATGCTAAACTTAGGAAAAGTCAAAGGAGGTTTAACTAGAATTGGTTGTGGTACAAGTACTCCAAAACCAAACAAGGCTCCCCAAAATAGGTTGAACCCAAACATATTCCTTATAAAGGAAAACAACCAATTCAAGTGGGTAATAAAAAATTGGGACAAAAGAAATTCAAATGGAAATGCCTGTAGCTCAAAATCACATCTTGAATGCTATTATTGTGGGATGCTAGGACACCTGGAATTTGAATGTCAAAAGAAAAAAATTTGATTGACTTAAGTCACAAAAGCCAAAACGAAAAGAAGTTAAAATACTAATTAATGAAATTAAAAGAAACAAACCATTTCCTTTAAAATAAGTATGGGTTAAGATTAGTGATCTTAGAAGCCTCAACTACAATGTCTGAATCGTTTTTTCTTATTTGATTAAGGCTATGAATTGGAATATTTTTCCTACATTGTTATTTTCTCCATTTTAAATATTTGCATATCTTAAAGGGGAGAGAAATTGCATGAGAAGGGAGAGATATGAGAAAGAGGCAGTAACTTGTGTTTATAGCAAATTTTTTGAAAATCTCAAGTGTATGGATTTTTTTTTTCAATTGGTATATCAAACTCAGGGGGAGTATTGATTCTTTCTGTATGCCATAGGTATTTTTAGACTTAATAGTAAAATTTTGTGAAAAACTTTAGTTGGTATTTTTTTGGGGCTTGGAATCATGTGCTTTATAATAAAATTTTTAAATCCAAATTGGCATAATGTAATGTTCTCAATAGGTATATCTACTAAGGGGAAGAGTTGTATCGTATAGTAAATTTTTTTTGAATTATGCCTTTGACATCATGTGCAAAATAGTAAAACTTTTATGTTGGATTGAACTTGTGTTTACAGGTAAATCTATTTTTGCTGAAATTATGCTTAAAGTTACATTTTTTCTGTATTAATGCACATTTTTGAGAAATGTATGGGAGGATCCATCCTATGTCAAGTCATGCAAAAAATAAGGGGAGTAATTGACAAGAAGGGGGAATCATGGGGTAGATACAATTAATCATGGGATGATACATGTACAAGAATTTATTTTGTAAATTTTATTGTTTTGACATGGAATTGACAAATGGGGAGATTGTTAGGTATTTTGTATTGTCAATGTTCATCTGAAAACAAGTATGTACATGTAACACGGTCATGTAGTAGGACTTTGAATGTACTTCATATCTCTATGTAAGTCTAGGACAACATCAAGAAGGTGGACTCAAAAGCCGGAATGACCACAAGCTAAAAAGACTCAAACATGTATTGAAGGATGAAAAATCTCAAGAGCAAACTAACTCAAGAAAGCCAATTGTCAAATTCAAAGGTAAATTGATAAAGGTTGTTAAGTTGGGTATAAGGGATGAATCTCAAAGACAAAATACACTTAAAATGAAGTGTTAAACATAGACCTAAACCCAAGGGACAAAGGTCTAGAGTATGGACCTATGGGCCAATGGACTTAGAATGGACCTATCCAAATCCTAGAGAAGGCCCTTGGATAAATGATGGACCACAATTAATAAAAAATTAAGTGAAAAAAATGTGCCAAAAATTAAAAATAATGGACCACAATTGACAAAAATTAAGTGAAATAAAAATGTGCTAAAAAAGAAAAATGACCCAACTTAAAATGGTCATAACTTTTGATCTAGATGTCTGTTAGGGGCCCATAAGTACTCAAAATGAGCGACTTGATGAGATCCTTTTAAAAATGGAAAGATCTCTTATTCAATAAATTCATAACAACCATTTTTTAACTATTTTAATAGATCCATTAGAGGATCCCTTGTGTGGGCCTTGATTTTTGCATAACGAGTAAATCCATTTGAAAAGATACTTAACTGTCATAGGAAAAATCTCATGTGATTAGGAGTCGCCTCCAGTCTTTTTAATGATGTGACTAGACATTAGTTTTGAAAACAAAACAAATTAAAGTTTTGAAAATTATTTGAAATGTCTAACTCCACACTTAAACTAGTCAACTCCCAAAGATTCTAAGGTAAGTTGTTTGTTTACGAGTTGGAAAAAGTGTTAGGCACGTCACCTCATCTGCTTTCACTGTTACCTACTCTAAACCCGTTATAGTCTAAGGGTCAATCTTGATTAATCACCTCTTCATCTAACCCATTGCTTTTTATCACATTTTATTAAGATTAAGCAGGGAATCAACCTGTCATTTCTATTAAAATTTTGGCAGCATAACAGTTGTAATATGGACCCCCTGGGGATGAATAGTGATCCCCATGTAACCTTCTTCAACAACCTGATAGTCCATAGATCAACAAAACATTCCAAATAAATCAAACATCCACCACATCATCACTATCCACCTGATAGCTCCGCATCCATCTACCATTCATATTCATTATATTTATATATATAATTTAAGTGTAATGAATTAAGTTATCCCACATTCCATAAGCTAATGAATTCTAACGATGAATATATGTAAGACTCTAATCAAATGAACTAAATTACTCAACGCAAGTTGAGAATCCAAAATACGCATTTTACTTACTCACATCGCAGTTGTATTGTCAATCCATAGCCAAGCTTGTCGGATGTCTCCTACACATAACATAGTTTGGGAGTAACTAATCTATTTATTAAGGGAATGGAAATAAACCAAGGGAATAAGTTAAGAAGTGTACCTTCTTTGCGTCTCTCATGTAACCAAGAAGACCATGAGAGGTTAGTGCAATTAAAAGGTGTTTATTACATAAACTATAATCTAAGATTAAGGAGACTTTCCAAATCCTCATAACATAATTCAACAATATACACTACAAATACAAAGCAATCCAAAGAGTAAGGTTTAATAGAATAATCAAGTTTATATCATATGTGTGCATGTGTAAAAAAAATTCAACAAATACAAATACACCAAGAGGTAAGTTAAAGCCACTATTTGAAATACTCAAACTTATATATCTATAAAGAATTGTATGATACATAACCAAAAGATTTTATAATTAGAATAAAAAAATAATGAAATGGAACCTAATTATAGCTCAAATGAAGGTAAAGGGATTCCATAATAATGCAAACAAAATGAAAAAAAAAGACGGGAAAAGAAAATAAATCAATCTTTACAATAATAATGAAACACATATATACAAAAGGACCTAGGTGACCTGCAACTTGAAGTATAAATTAGCCACAATGAATAAAGGATGTTTTAAAATGATAGTCATAAAAAAATTGTCCATATCCATGTACTTTATAAAAAAGGCATACAACATGGTGACTTACATAACTACATGTACATGCAATGTGAATCTTGACACATCAAAGTAATTTTTAGCTTTATACACATTCTCATAACAATTTGAATGAGAGCAATGAAATCAATGTACACAAAAATAAGAAATGTTAAATTCAACCACAGAACAAAGGGGCTGAGCTAAGAAACATCACACAAGGGATCTTTATGAACTTTAATAAAGAGAAAGTGCACTAAATGGCACACACTAAATC
>JAOXJP010252471.1:0-21842 GCA_025762735.1 Platanus orientalis | reverse complement strand
CTCTCGTCCTTTCTTGGTAGAGATGAAATCTCCCTTTTTCTCCTATATTGAAGATAGGGCACGGATGAAAGTTCAAGGATGGAAAAGAAAACTCTCCCATGTAAGGAAGTCCTTCTCAAATAAATGGTAGCGACCATCCCATCTTATGTTATTTCTTGTTTTCTCCTCCCCAAAACAATATGTAATTCTATCAATGCAATTCAATGTAAATCTTGGTGGGATAGTGATGACAATGAGAAAAAGATTAATTGGGTGGATTGGGACAAACTTCAACAAAGTAAAAGGGAATGAGGCTTGGGATTGAGGGATGTTCACAATTTTAATTTAGCTCTTTTGGCCAAACAAGCTTAGAGAATCCTTAATAATCCTAACAACCTATGGGTCAAAATTCTTAAAGCTCTTTATTTTCCTAAAATTCCATTTCTCTTATCAAAATGCAAGAATAATTGTTCATAGGCTTGGAGGAGTTTGTTAAGGGGTAAGGACCTTTTACTCAAGGGTCTAATTTGGAAAGTTGGTTTAAAGAAGGATATTAACATTTGGAAGGATCCGTGGATTCCAAATTTAACAAATTTCAAACCTACCATCATCTCTAATGAAGCCCCCTAAGTCCACTGGGTTTATCAGCTTATTAATCATTTGCTAAAAGTTTGGGATTTGTCAGGAATTAGGGGGTGGATTTCTCTTGAGGAAGAGGCCCTAATCCAAAGGATTTCTCTATCCCATTCTGAGGTGTGATCAACTGATTTGGAGCTTGGATAAGAAAGGTTGTTTCACGATCAAATCAGCCTATTTCTTGTCTATGACTTCGCCCCTACAATCCTCTCCTTCTTCCCTACTAAATGATCAAAGCCCTTGGAAGAATATTTGGTCCCTTAACATACCTCCGAAAATTAAACACTTTGTTTAGCTTGCATGTAAAGAGGCCCTCCCAGTTAAAAAAAATCTCATTCGTAGAAAAATCTCTATTATCAACCTTTGCCCTTTGTGTAAAGAGGTTAAAAAGTCCACCATGCATTGCTTAGTTAAGTGCAAACTTGTACCCCTGATTTGGTTCGCTTCTCCTCTTTGTCTTAGAACCCTATCGGAAAATTCCTCTTACTTCCTTGAATGGTTTCAAAAGTGGTGTAATTTGCCTAATATATCAAAACATGATTGTAATGAATTATTGTTTACTATTGCTATTTATGCTTGGAATATTGCAAAGCTAAAATAAATTTGTTTTTGAAAATGCCCATTTCAATATGTTTAATGTCTCTTCGTTTGCTTTCAGGAGCATAAATGAATGAAAAGATAGTAGTGGTACCTTTTTTATTCGAGATGAGAGGAATGTTTATCTGAGGTAGAAGTGGATGTCGTTAAAGTTAATTTTGATGGGGATTTTTTATGCATCTTCTCATACTTATGGTGTAGGAGTGATCATACGTGACTGGAGGGGGTCCTTTTTGCATGCTTCAGTAGAGGGGGTTTCGCTGATTCTGCATTGGTGGCTGAACCTTTGGCTGCCCACCTAGCTATTTCTATAGCCCATCGTTTGGGACTTAAATGTGTGGTCTTGGAGGGAGACTCTATTGAAGTTATCTCTCTTCTCTCTAACCAGTCAAAGCTGATTCCTTGGTCCGTATGTGGACCTATCAGAGATTGTCATGTTGTAGCAAACACTTTTAATGTTTTATTTTATATGCATGTTAGATATTATGCTAATGTGGTGGCTGACCTCTTAGCTAAGAGGGGTCTGGCCTCCAACTCATGTTTAGAGTGGGCCTTGACCCCTCCCTCTTAGCCTGTCCCTGATCTTGATGTTGCTACTCTTAAGCAGCCTTGCTCTACTACTTAATATATTATTACTTTATGTGTTTTATCAACAAAATAAAAGTTCCAAATTCCAATGGCACCTTTGTCGTGAAGAAATACATACACGTGCCGCTCCCCACAAATATTCTTGATTTGTTTATCTTGTAGCTGATGATGCTACTGATATTGAGAATGATGCGTCCTTTTATTGGTTTATCAAGGCCATTTAGTGGTACATACCTAAGAAAAAGGCCATTCAGTAGCAAGTTAGATTACTTGGGATGACCTGAAATAACATTTAATAGTATGAGCCCGTTTTCAGTAGTATTTGCTGGAAAGGTGAGAAAGCTATACCATCAAATAAGAGAATGTGAAAAAAAATTTAATAAAGGGAAATTTTGATATTAATGTTTTTTTTTTCTTTTTTTGCAAAAAGGGAATATTTTTTGCAACTTTACTAAAAAAAGCACTCATATCCTCTGTGATGGTGAATAAATGAGCCAGGATGAGCCACCAATGTGCAAGGGACACATGGCTTCAGGTATAGACAAGAAAAGAGATGGAGAAATGGTGCTAGACGAAGCTCTATTAAGATTTTGATAATACTTTATTCCACATGAATCCAAGTGGCCCCCCTCCCTCTCTTTCCCCGATCGCATCTCTTTCCCTTTTCTCCATCTTCTTGCCAGGGAAGGAAACCCTAACACCCATTTTGAATCCTTTCCCTTTCTTTTTGTCTTGTCGGCGAAAATGATGTTGCCTCCAATAAAGCCTTGAAATCCTTCATCTGCCTTTGATCACTCCATTATCGTGTGGTTGGTTCCTTGTTTTATTCCATTGGATAAATTCCACAGTTGATCATTTGCCCTTCTGGCCATACCAAAAACAAAACCAGAATAATAAAAAAACACACACACAAGCAAATCCCAAAAAAGGGAAAGAAAATCTGGTGGTCGTCTCCTACTTGATATCACTTCGGTGTTTAGGAAGACTTAGATTAATTACTTGTTGGTTAAGTGTACCTAGCATAACAAGTATAAATGTGAAAAAGTCAACATCCCTTCCCCTCTCCATCACCGCCTGCTCTCTACTTCTCTGAAATGTCTTCTCCCCTGTTTCTCCTGTTATCTTCTCTTCTTCTACACATCCCTCCCTCTCACAGCCGTCCTAATGCAACACTCACTCTTCTCATAAGCGAACATGCCTTTATACCTTCATAAACTAGAGGACTCCATTTTGTCCCCGTAAAACTTGCAGACCAGATCAGAAAGAAAATAGGTGACAAATATAATGAAAAATCAACAAAAAATAATCACAACACAATAAGCCTGATGGTCTCATTGTGAATGGTAAATATGCTTCAATCGACAATTGGATCGATAATGACCTAGAATGAACTCATTGTCCCTTAAATACCTCAATAACGAGTGGTATTTGGTCTTCGGCGATGCAACGATGTTCGACGGAGCTCCAAGATTTCCGTTGGGAATGCAGTTCAATGGAGGAGCAGCAATAGGAGGAGAAGATAAACTCTCCCCCCTTCTATCCTTACACGGTTACAGAGTACTACATAGTTGTAAAATCTCCGTCTTCTACCAGAGGTGGCATCGTTTTCTCCTGCAAGAGGAGAAGAAATGGGGTAACTCTAAAGGGAGTTAGTGTTTAGTTTCTTTTGTCGGAAGAAGATAGAGAAAAGGAGAAGAGGGGGCAACCATCTCGGGGAAAGAGAGGAGGAGGGGCCACTTGAGCTAATATCAAATAAAATATTATTAACCCATTAATGGAGATGGGTGACGGATTATTTCACCATATGTTTCTTCTCCTTTACACTATGCAACGTGGTGCCTCCCCACTGGTGGCTCATCCCAACTCATTTAGGACCTATCGCAGAGGATATGAGTCTCTCAAAAAAATTGTGCTTGAAGTAGCGAGTGTCACGTCGTCTTATAGGAGCTTGGTGAAGCTAAATCCGTAGCAAATAAAAAGAAGAAAATAAGAGTCTTCCTAGTAGAATGATGACCTTTATAATGTTGTTTTGAGATTTAAGGAGGTAAGACAGAAAAGGCGGATTGATTTGGTCGAGTGTGCCATCAAAGCCCAAATTAGCGATCGTTATTGTAACGATGTTCCCGAGTTCGTCGCATTGAATTCCATTCCAGTTGCAAGAACTACTATAGCCATTAATGAAAGACCATGATATAAGGAGATAAGAATTTAAGTTGTTTCTCTGTTTCACCAAAGCTTCTACTTTTTTTGTTGTTGTTGTTGAGGTTTTCTTTGTAATGCTTCTCCTGTGGCTTTTTGAACAATGGCCTTTATTTCAATTGTTTATATGAATTGTATTTGAAAAAAAAAAAAGAACATAGAAAGAAAAAAAGATCCAAGCGACCATGAAATTGATGCGACAACGATGTGAAACCCGTAAAATTGTTGCCTTTGAATGTTCCTTGTATGAAAAATTCTGGTTGCACCATTCACACCTCCATCACCCAGCACTGGTGTGAAGGAAAAAATTATATTCACTACCTTTGCACTTCCGGCAACTGTCGCTTGACCCAAACCCCATTGTCTCAATCAATGGAACCCAAATTAATCCATAGCTTGCATAATGAAATCCAAACACATTGCCTGAATCAATGAACCCCTTGAATTGGTGAAACCCCGTAAGTTAAAACCCAAACCAAACCATCGCTTGAGACCCTAACCCATCGCCCGAATCAATGAAACTCGATTTCCTTGCTTTTCTTAGATAAACCAAGAAATGGATCCTCTTTTCTTCTTTCTTTTCTTAACTTTTGATGAGAATCGCTGTTGATAAATAGGAAAGAAAAAATAGACATGGTTTCAGTTTGGTTTGAGTTTCAGGCGGTTTCAGATAAAAAAGGGGAAGTAGAAGGTTGTGGGGGTATTTTTGACATTTTAATTAAATATCTATGTTCAATCTGATGTGCTACGTGTTTTTCTCAAGTTTGAACAGGATAAAACAGGCCAATCTGATGTGCTACGTGTTTTTCTCATGTTTGAATGCTACGTGTTTTTCTGAAGTTTGAACAGGATAAAACAGGCCAATCTGATGTGCTACGTGTTTTTCTCAAGTTTGAATATGATAAAACAGGCCAACTAATAAAAAGGAGCAAATTATTTGTCCATTTTCATATGGAGAGCAAGCGATTGAGATGGGGCGTCGCAGATGATGTGAGCCCGATTGGGACACGTAGAAAAAGTGGGAAGCTTGAGCCGCTTGTTGATTCTAGTGAAAAGTGGGAATTTGTTTTTAGTGCACCAACGCTTTCTCTATTGATATGACAGCAGGGCGGTGACGGTTTTTAACCGCCTCTTGATTAACCGCTTTGTTGTTTGCCACATGTCATACTGACAAATAAAGCAGCTCTACCTTACTTCTACGCAGGAATCAAAACCCTGCAACGATGCCTTTGTAACTTTATTCCTTGGTGACCAAGTAACAGCTCCCCCACTCCGAAAAGAAAAAGAAAAAAAACCGAAATAGGAAAGAGGAGGTCGAGAAGCAGAATACTAGTAAAATTGAGAAGAGTGGTGCCCAAGAAAACGGTTCTATAAATTCGACTTCCCACTATGTCAAACAACACCAAACCCATCTAACATGGCTCCTTCTTCAAAGCTCCTCGGCCCGCCGGAAATTCACCGCCCAGCCACTCCACCTGCCGAAAAACCAGAGCCGGCTAGTTCAGGCGATCCTTTCATGGATCTGATGGTCTCCAATTTCAACAAGTTTACCAGAGAACCACCGATGGGGTTTACAGAAAACTTATCTCCCACTTTCTTGTCCACAGGTAACCCTTGTCTTGATTTCTTCTTCCATGTAGTTCCCAATACGCCACCGGAAACTCTGACGCAACGGTTATTATTGGCTTGGAATCACAACCCCTTAACAACTCTCAAACTCATCTGCAACTTGAGAGGCGTCAGGGGCACCGGAAAATCAGACAAAGAGGGCTTCTATACAGCGGCTTTGTGGCTGCACAAACACCACCCCAAAACCCTTGCTTATAATGCGAGGTGGTTTGCCGAATTCGGTTACTTCAAAGACTTGCCGGAGATTCTCTACCGGCTGCTCGAAGGTCCTGAAGTTCGGAGCATCGCGAAGGAGGAGAGGCTTAGGAGAGGGAAATCAGGGAAATCGAGAATAAGGGGTAGAAGAGCGAAGCTCTTCAAAAAGAGAAGATTCAAGTCCAAAAAGGGGAAATCTAAACCTAAATCTACGGTGCCGCGGGAGGAGAGGATATTGGCTGAAATGGAGAGACTTAAAATCGATAAAGAGAAGGCGAGAGATTTGAGAAAGTATAAAATCGCTGCGATGGCGAAAAAGGCCGTCGAGAGATACAGCCTTGATACGGACTATAGGTTTTTGCACGATCAGGTCTCTGATGTCTTCGCCGAGCTCTTGATTTCTGATCTCCAGTTCTTGAAATCTGGGAAGCTTGATAAGATCAGCCTCGCTTCAAAATGGTGTCCCTCTCTCAACTCTTCTTTCGATCGATCAACGCTTCTCTGTGAGAGCATCGCCAGGAGAGTTTACCCCCGTGATTGCGATCCAGAATATGAGGGGATCGAGGAAGCTCACTATGCCTACCGAATCCGCGATCGTCTTCGGAAGGAATTTCTAGTCCCACTCCGTAAAGCCCTAGAATTGCCGGAGATCTACATGTCTTCCAACCAGTGGGATTCGCTACCCTACAACCGAGTCGCTTCAGTCGCCATGAAAACCTACAAACCGCTGTTCTTCCAACACGACGAACAACGCTTCCGGAATTACCTCGACAACGTAAAGCGTGGGAAAGCGAAAATCGCCGCTGGAGCATTGCTTCCACACGAGATCATAGCCTCCTTAAACGACGAAGACGGCGGTGAAGTCGCGGAGCTTCAATGGCGAAGACTGGTGGATGATCTCTCGAAGAAGGGGAAACTGAAAAATTGCCTCGCGATCTGCGATGTATCGGGAAGTATGAATGGGATACCTATGGAGGTCTGCGTAGCTTTGGGACTTTTAATCTCAGAACTGAGCGAAGAACCATGGAAAGGGAAGGTAATTACCTTCAGCCAGAATCCTCAGCTTCACAGGATTGAAGGAGACAATCTCCGATCGAAGACGGAATTCGTAAGAAACATGGATTGGGGCATGAACACTGATTTTCAGAGGGTCTTCGATCAAATATTGGAAGTCGCCATTAACGGGAATTTGAGTGAAGATAAGATGATAAAGAGGGTGTTCGTGTTCAGCGACATGGAGTTTGACCAGGCCTCCGCGAACAGCTGGGAGACGGACTACCAGGCAATACAGAGAAAGTTTAGGGAGAGGGGAGTCGGGTTGGTGCCGGAGATCGTATTCTGGAACCTAAGGGATTCGCGGGCAACTCCCGTACCAGGTACGCAGAATGGGGTGGCGCTTGTTAGTGGGTTTTCAAAGAATCTGGTGACCCTGTTTTTGGAGGGTGATGGGGTGTTGAACCCGGAGGCCGGGATGGAGTTGGCCATCTCCGGCAAAGAATACCAGAAACTCGTTGTACTCGATTAGTTGACAGTTAAATAAATAAAATTCTAAATTTTTGTTAATATGAATATTATAAATTCATGTTCTATCTCAATAGTCTTTTAATCTTATTTTTTATGAAGTCTCTCAATAATTTATATCCCATGATTTCTATACTTTACCAGCTAACAACCAGTGTTGAAAAGGATTGGAAGAAACAATGTTTGTGTAGCCGAGCCCAAGTGGTTGGGATAAGGCTTTGTTGAGTATTGAATTTTGAATAGATCAACCCTCATAAATGGATACTAAATCATGTGAGTTCAGCTTTATGATTATTAGAATGTTGATTGAAATCAAGTTTTAACCAAGTTTTCCATATCTAGTTCAGAAGTTAGGGATAGTGATACTGTATCATTTTTCATTTTAAAACGGCAGTAGTTTGAAATATCCGATTAAATTCATTGAATGATTTATTCAGATACTTTTTAATACAGAATTTAAGGGTCCCTGCCATGGCTAAAGCCCAATGCTCCTTTATGTTTCAAATTTGTCTCTGTTTTCAAAATCTTTTTCTGGGAGCATAACCAGTGGATTTTTGAAGACTAGAGACATTCATCTAACCATGTAGTTGATCATGTTGATATCAAACTTTTCTCTTAGTCCTCCTGTCCTTTAGAATTTCAGAGAATGAGATATGCTTTGTGTTAATCTTTTTTTGGAAGCATAACCAAAGAATTTTTGAAGACTAGAGACATTCATCTAATCATGTGGTTGATCATGTTGATAGCAAACTTTTCTTTTAGTCCTCAGTCCTTCAGAAATTCAGAGAAAGAGATATGCTTTGTATTAATCTTTTTTTGGAAGCAGAACCAGTGAATTTTTTAAGACTATAGACATTCATCTAACCATGTGATTGATCTTGTTGATAGAAAACTTTTCTTTTAGTCAGTCCTTTAGAATTTCAGAGAAAATATGCTTTGTATTAGGATATTTATTACTCTATTTGGTGATCTAGAATGAATTGCACAAATATAAAATGCAGCATATATGTATTCTTAGTTCATGCTTCTGCAACGCAGTAGATCAATGTTTAAATTCGACTACATGTCGCTCTGAGTACTATTTGTGCAAATGTTACTCCATATGGTGGTTGGATGAAGTTACTCTCGGGGACAGAGGCGGAGGACTATAGGTTATGGAATGGGAAGGAAGAGCCTTTCTCGGTCTGATCTTTCTTTTCTGTGCTTTCTCACCATGGAAGAGGAGACTTCGCAGATGGTGCAGTTTGGAATAGGCACATCCCCACCAAGGTGTCCTTCGTTTTATGAAGGACCTACTGGGAAAGGATTCATTCGGTTGACATGCTTATGACAATGGGAATGGGGATCCTGAACAGTTGCAACATGTGCTGTGGTGACGTGGAATCCGCAAGCCATCTCCTAATCCACTGCCCTATGGTGGTGCAGATTTGGAGTTATTTGTTGGATAGGTTTAATATCAAATGTGTATCTCCGGTGGCGGTGGAAAAGGTGGAAAACATGGGTTGGGGGGTGGGGGGCTTTAGGAAGGAATTCAACTCCAGAATGTTTGAAGGGTCAATGGCCTCCTGTTGAAGATTTAGGATTCAATCTTTGGCTAGTGTATAATTGGGTGGGGGATCCCCTTTTTTAGGGCCCCAAGGGGGGAGGGGGGTGAGGTTTTAGGACTGGGTTTGGGTTTTTTTAATGGGATGATACAGTAAGTTAAGAAGGGGTTTGGGTCGAGCTGGCATTTTTATGTGTTGTATCCTGGCGGGAGGGGTGCTGTGTATTCTTAATGCATTCAGCCATATGATGTATTCTTGTTTTTTCATTTTCTTTTTCTCTTTTAATAATATATCGCAGTAATGATGTGGCCATTATGTCACATGGCAGACTTGGGACTTACCAAGTTACCAGCGTAGTGTTAGTGATGACAGTTAGTATGACAGTTAGTTAGATAGTTGTAAGTTTGTTAGATAAGTATGTGTGGTTAGTTATTGTCTGAGTGATAGGGAGGAATCAAAGTCGTTGTAACTGTATTGGTTTGTGTTCATCTATAAATAAGAGAAACCTCAAGATGAGGTCAAGCTTTCTCTGGAAATATTCATAGAGTTATCATTGTATCAGAGCTTATGAGCTCACGCCAAAGATCTTTCGTCTTCTTCAAAGATCCTATTCTTTTCTTCTCAAGATCAAAGAACATACTCTCAGTTTTTCGTTTTTGAATCCTCTCTGTATTCTCAATTTCTGAGTTCAACTCCATTGTTTTTCTCATACTCTCCGTTTCTGATTTTTTTTTTGAGTTTTTTGGGTTTTGCTCAAATCAATTACAGATCTACTTAACATAGCTAAAATGTTTGATTCTACCGACTCAGATCCGAGATCCTTGGCTTCCGCTTCATCTCTGTCTGCAAGTTCCTTGCCTATTCCTTCTTATCTTCAATCCCTGATCTCAAATATCACATCTCTCCTAACTGTGAAGTTAAATGGAGAAAACTTCTTGCTATGGCGATCTCAGTTCCTAACTGTGATCAGAGCTCATTGCCTTCTACATATTTTGACTGCATCGGAATCTATTCCAACAGAATTCACCACCAATACTGATGGTAAGAAAAGTCAGAATCCAAAGCATATTGAATGGCTTCAAATTGACCAGTACCTTTTAAGTTGCATCTTTGCAACCATTTCGGAAACCATCCTTCCCTATGTTATTCACCTGGAGCATGCAAATGAAGTCTAGGTGGCGCTGGAGTGCAAGTTCACTTCCGTTTCAAGATCAAACATCCTGCAATTAAAGAACCAACTACAGAGTGTCAAGAAATCATCTCTTACAATGCATAATTATTTAAAAAAGATTAAGTTTATATCTGACACGCTTGCTGTTGTAGCCACTCTAATGGATGATGAGGATTTAATTCTCTTTACCTTGGAAGGTCTTCTAGCCAAATATAATCCCTTCAAGATGGTTGTTCGCACTCGTGCTCAAAGCATCACAATGGCAAAGCTGTAAGAACTCTTATACATTGAAGAGCAGCAACTCCCCTCAAATTCAGAGACATCCTCCTCACCTGTATCATCAGCATTTTACACAAACAAGCAACACAAGAATTCAAGCACTGACAAAGAACGATCACCTGAATATGTGTCTAGAGGTACTTGATTCAAAAGAAGAGGTAAAAATCGGTATTATTCTTCTAATCGAAACAAGATCTACTGTCAAATATGCAAAAAATCCGATCATTCCCCATTAGTTTCTTATCATTGCCTAAACATAAACTATCAACCCCAGAGTCAAAAGTCAGATTTCAATTCACCTACGGCATTAATCTCGGCTTTTCCGAATATGATTGACCTCACCTGGTATCTAGATACCGGATCCAACAATCATGTAACACCGGATTTCTCGACTCTATCTCTACATTCACCATATAAGGGCCCGACAAAAGTAGCAGTTGGCTTAGGACAAGAACTGCAAATTATACGCATTGGATCGGGTACTGTAAACACTTCGAACTACTGCTTCAACTTATCAAATATTTTGCATATTCCAAACTTATCTACAAATTTGATCTCAGTAAATAAGTTTGCCAAGGATAATAATTGCATAATATCTTTTGATGATAAACGATTTTTCATTCAGGACAAAACTACCAACAAGCTGATCCATCATGGCTTCAGTAAGGGTGGTCTTTAGCCTCTGCCTAAGACTACAACAACCACAACTTCCTTCTCACAACCAAGGGCATTTTCTACTTGTAAGACCCCTGATGTAGTATGGCATAATCGTTTAGGACACCCCTCGTCTTCAGTTCTAAACTCAATTTTAAGACTTATTCATGTACCTTTTAATACTTCTATTCATGTTTTGGATTGTAATAATTGTGTTTTGGCGAAATGTCATAGAACAGACTTACCTAATTCTACTACTCTCTCTAAATGCCCATTAGATCTTATCCATGCTAATATTTGGGGCCTTGCTCCAGTACTTTCATTTTCTGGATTCAAATTTTATCTTGTTCTAGTTGATGATTACTCCAGGTTTTCCTGGATTTACTTGTTAAAGCATAAATCGAAAGTACCAAATGTTTTTATTCACTTTAAAAACCACATTGAAAACCTCCTATCCAAACATATTAAGGTCATAAGAACTGATGGTGGGGGAGAGTTCACAAGCACTAAGTTTCGAAATTACCTATCAACAAATGGCATAACCCACCAACTATCTTATCCATATACACCGAAGCAGAACGGTGCTGCTGAAAGAAAGCATAGACATCTAGTTGAAACCGTTGTGGCCATGCTTTAGACAATGTCTATGCCTTCTTCATTTTGGGCTAAAGCTATACTAACAGCTATATACTTGATCAATAGATTACCCACAAATGTTCTTTACAATAACTCTTCATTTTCTAAACTTTTTAGAACTGTTCCTGATTATAACTCTTTTTGTGTCTTTGGCTATGTGAGTTATTCTTGGTTAAGACCGTATACTTCAAATAAGCTAGAAGCAAGATCCAAACTTTGTATTTTCATAGACTATTGCTCTACATCAAAAGGATATAGATGTCATGATCAATCTTTACATTAGCCGATATGTTCTTTTCAAAGAGGATATTTTTCCGTTCAATAATACAATATCAAAGGAAGATTTGGTTCCTTTACCTTCGCTTTTGGGGCTCCATCCAACAGCAACAGATGATCATTCACATTTTTCTCGCAATCAGCTCTCTCAAGCACCTGTGATAGCTCCTTGTTCCAATGTTTTAAAGAGGAACAATTTGCCCTTTAGATTCTGACAGTTGCAAGTCTCTAATTCTCCACCATCCGATTATAGTAGCTCACAATAGTCATTGGATAGAGTTACTAATTTGATACCTTATGATCATAATTTTTCAAATGACTTACAAGTATAAGTGCCTAAACCACAAGTTAATAAAGTAAGTTCACCACCATCTGATGTGAATCTTCACTCTCCAGTGCATGATCATTCTAATAATCATTTCTCTGACTCTTCATGTTCACCCGAATTCATCCTCAACACTTCCACCTTTATTCAGTCATGCTACTCTAGCTCATTTATCACCAGACAATCTGGTTACCACAAGAAACAACCATCATATGATCACTCACTCAAAGTCTGGTATTCAGAAGCCGAAACAATTGTTTTGTCTTACAACCACACAGAAACATGATTTTGAACCCACTTGTTATACCGAGGCCTTAAAAGATGTCAACTGGGGACGTGTTATGTCTGGAGAATTTCAAGCGTTACAAACGTAGGGTACTTGGACACTAGTTCTAGCATCTCCTTCACAATGCATAATTGGTTGCAAATGGGTTTTCAAACTCAAAAAAGATGCCTCTAGTAATGTCATTCATCATAAAGCAAGGTTGGTGGCTAAGGGCTTCAATCAAATTCCAAGTCTTGATTTCAATGACACCTTTAGTCCAGTGGTGAAAATGCCAACAGCCCACCTAGTTCTCTTCCTAGCATTACACTTTAAATGGTCTGTCCAATAATTGGACATTAAAAATGCATTTCTTCACAAATTTGTTATAGAACAAATATACATGGAACAACCAAGAGGTTTTGTCGATACAACTTATCCCATCCATGTCTGCAAACTTCGCAAAAGCATTATATGGGCTTCGTCAAGCCCCCAAAGCTTGGTATTCAAGGTTTTCTGCTTTTCTAACTCAACAAGGATTCTCATTATGCCAATCTGATACTTCTCTGTTCGTATGCCATGCTCCACAATCGGTTACAATTTTATTAGTATATGTAGATGACATCTTATTGACAGGGAATGATCCTCCTTTCATCACACAGTTAATTGCAACTCTATCTAATAATTTTCAAATGCGACATCTTGGACTCATGAATCATTTTCTAGGTTTCGAAATTTAGCATAATGCATCTGGTCTAGTATTTTCCCAAGAAAATTATGCACGTTCTATTTTGCACAAGGCAAGTATGCTTAACTGTAAAGAGGGCACTATTCCAATGTCAACTAAGAAAGACGTCCTTAGTTGCTCTGACTACAAGTTTGTTGATCCATCATTTTTTATAAGTATTGTTGGAGCCTTGCTGTACCTTACCATTACCAGACCTAATCTTAGTTTTGCAATGAATAGTGTATGTCAACACATGCACGCACTATTGGAATCACATTTTCAAGCCATGAAAAAGATATTGCGATATCTGAAGGGCACCCTAACATTTAGGTTGAATTATAAGTCTTGGCCTCTTATATTACAAGCCTATAGTGAGGTTGACTAGGCATGTGATATTAGTGATTGGAAGTCTACCATGGGATATGTCATCTATTATGGACACAATCCGATTTTATGGAGTGTAAAGAAGCAACCCAAAGTTGCTAGGTCTTCAACGGAGGCAGAATATAGAGCTCTGACATCAACTGCTACTGAACTCACTTGGTTAACCATGTTATTGAAAGAGTTAAAGATCTATACACCAACTATCCCTATTATTTGGTGTGACAATCTTTCGGCGATTTCCTTAGTGTCTAATCATGTGTTTCATGCACGTACGAAACACATAGAACTAGACTATCACTTTATCAGAGAGAAGGTTCTCCAACAGCTAGTTTCTGTTCATCATGTGTCTTCTACTGATCAGTTTGCTAACATATTTACCAAGGCCCTTTCATTTCTAAATTCAAATTTTTTAGGAGTAAGTTACAGGTTCTTTCGCCCCTTTACTTGAGGGGCACTATTAGTGATGACAGTTAGTATGATAGTTAGTCAAGCAGTTGTAAGTTAGTTAGATAAGTATGAGTGGTTAGTTATAGTTTGAGTGGCAGGGAGGAATCAAAGTCTTTGTAATTGTATTGGTTTGTATTCATCTATAAATAAGAGAAACCTCAAGATAAGGCCAAGCTTTCCCTAGAAATATTCACAGAGTTATCACGTAGGAGGTGAGGCCCTCTTATTATATGGTTTAAGTCGGCTCATGATTTGAGCAGGTTATAGAGGATTTATTAGTGGGTTGTGTGAGGTGTTTGGAAGCAACATTATGATTTAGTTTAGTTTATCTTTGTATTTATCTCGCAGATTATCCATTGTTATTTGTTATGGGAGCCCATATGCTTTAGGATTTAGTGTATTTCAGCAACAAGGGGTTATTTGCAAAATTAGTTTATTCTTAGGAGTTTTATGTAATTAAGGGAGAAGGGGGAGTCTTAACAATTAGGAAATAGATTTTAATAGGATTGTCTTGGTTGTGTCGTGGGATTTATAAGCCTAAAAATTTGGATGCGACATTAATTAAATTTCTATCTTTTGTGTTCATTTGGTTGAAGCTATTTCTTCATTAGAAGTTGTCTTCTTCCTTTTGATTACTGCAAAACCTATAGTGGTTTCCCTAGGGTTTGTATAACTTGGTGGAATCCAAGAATCCTCCTTGATCTTGTAGAGGTAATCTCTACAACAACAATTCCAATCTCTTTCTTATTTTCTGTTTTAATTATTTCTTTTTTGATTGCTATTTTCTATAAGATTCCATTTAAGAACCTTTCAAGAAATCTTCTTGATTGCGTTTCTTTGAATCCACCAATATAAAACCTTGTCAACACCTTGTCCAACAAATTTCCCTTAGTTTTGTCCTTAAAAAACATAGAAAACCCAAATCCCTACCCTGCGGCTCTACTTCTTCACATCCCATGCTTTCTCTTATTCAAGAAAACTCATCTTTTTTCAATGAGGGAGTCATTGTGTTTACAACAAGAAATCAAAATCTTTCCCATATTAAGCCAACTCTTTTTGAACTCGTATAACTTTTTCAATCCAACTTCAGTTCCTCCTTATAAGATCTTAAGTATTTTACTCAATTTACACTATAAACCTATCACAGGGCTCAGTCATACACTATAGTTTTACCTATAACAGGGCAAGAGTAGGGCTGACAAATCCCTTAACCAAATTTTAACTTAAGGTTTCACTTTGATTAGTTAGAGTTACATTACAAAATAATTAATAAGTATGTACAATCATGCAAAACAAGTAATGCAAACACACAATCACAAATGACAAGAGATTTATAGTGGTTCGGTGCTCTGGGTTTACGTCCATTCTCAAACTGACTCACCTCCGAGCTTCTTTAATTCTGTAGTAATATTTGTCTTAAACTATTACATGTAGAATTAAAAAAAAACCTGATAATTTACTTACAAGTTTTAGAGAATCCACTCCCTTGTAAAAATGCTCCCAGTGGCTATGATGGACACGTTTTGTCTAATGGCTCTAATGGATGATGTCTTGCACTTGGCTCCAGCAAGCGCTGTGAGAATCTGCCTCCGATGACTTTGATGAAGGCTGTAAACTTCTGGTAAAATGAGTGAATAGTTTCTTTGAGTTGGGCTGCCTTCTTATAGGCTAGTTTAACTATAAAACCCATCATTTTTGTTAGAGAGACAATGTATAGCTATATAGTTAACTCTTCAAAGCTTCTTACACATTTAACTAATGATTTGAGAAGCCCTCACATGACCTTGGTAGAGATTATCCTATAGAGACATGCACAAGGTCAAAGGCCAAAACAAATTAACTTAAATGCACAAGGGCTCAAAAAATTGGCTTTATTTCAACAATGTTTTTACTAAAAATTCATGCAACTAAGATTCCTTGTTAATGGGGTTTATTCCTTTATTTATAGAATGGAAAAAACATTTTTTTGAAATCCCACAACAATTCTTTTCTAACGATAAAAAAATATAGCCGTTTAGAACTAGTCGGTATTTTATTTTTTCAATTTTGCGCCATAGGATCGATCCTAGAAGTCTAGGATCAATATTGGGTGCCTTCTAAGCAAAATCCAACAATTTTTCATTTTGGGATCGATCTTGGTTTTTTTAGGATCTACCTTAGGGATCGATCTTGGACTTTCTACTAGGCCATTTTCAAACAGAGCTTGGTGAGCCGATCGTTTTTCATACTTACAAGCCCCTAGCAGACATCGGAATCTAAGTTATGACAATTTTAAGGCTATTTTTACTTTTTAACATTTTATTTATTTATTTATTTTACTTAATTTGGTGCACCATTGACCCAATCTTTAAAAGATCTTCTCTAGGTTTGGGTGACTCATTTTTAAGCTTTTTAAAGTCCACATAAGGTTAAGTCCATACCCAAACACCCACTTACCACTTATCACTTATCACTTACCAACCTTTACCAAATTTACCTTGACCATAGGATTGGCTTCTTGAGGTGACATTGTATAGAAGCTTAAGACTTCTTGAGTTCTTTAATGAAGCTTGTCTCTTGATGCTTGTGGTCTTCCAGGCTTCTTAACTTGAAGCTTCTTCCACCTTGTATTGGACTTGTGTAACATATAAATTTACAAAATAACTCTTGTAAGGCCAAATACATGATCACAATATACATGTACTTACACAAGTTTTGGAATTGATTGACAATACATAATTTATACCTAACAACCGAAACAAAGGAACACATCCCTTCTAAATTCTATCCATAGAGTGGCGTGTCACTGATTTTTGTTTAGATTTTAAATATGATTGCATATAGATCTTGTGGCTGAATAGAATTATGATCCTTTCATAACAATCTGTCTATTTGATTTGATTTATGAATACTTAATTCAACTTGTTGAGATATTAGTTGAAGTTTGAAATCTGTCCAGATAATAGTCCTTGGCGTAGATATGAAATTAGTTACTCTGGCTCTTTTAAATCTTTATAATAGCTCAAATTTTGAATAGAGAACCCTGTTTATACCTTGCCTTGAGTCTCTTCTAGAAGGCTTTAAATATACCTAGAATGACCTTTACTTTGAAGCCTTCAACAGTCCTAAACATAAACCTATACAATCTAGTTTCGAATACCCATTGATAAACCTATAGAGCCTTGTATTTTTAACCTTCGTCTTGATCCTAATAATCCCACATAAGTCTTATATAACCTTACTATCATAAGCCTCCAAATAGCCTCATATAGCCTTGTTGCTTTCACCCTGAACCAGAACCTATTTAACCCTAAGTTGTGACCCAAAGTGAACCCTTACCTGGACTGATAGACCCTACCTAAGACCCCTATGTGATCTAATATCCCCTAGGCCTAGTCTTTTACTGTTTAGGTCTTATTTACATTGTTTACTTGCTGGTTTCCTAAAGTCTAAAAGTAGTTCATAGTATTTATGTGAAATCTGATTTTGTTTTAGTCTTCAATTGGTTCAAATTTTCATTATAGAGTAGATTCATTAATTGGTCTCTGAAATGTCATAAAATTAATCCTAGAGGGAGGTGAATAGGATTTTTTAAATAACTTTCCATTTTTTAATTGAACTTGTGGTTGTTGTTAATTCTTTTTTCAATTTGTTCACATAAGTGAGTGTGTGTTTCAATGTAACTACTCGAGAATAATATCAAACATATGCTAAGCAAGGGTAATATAAAGTATAACAATGGAGAGACAAGAAACCACACAATCACAAACCACAACACAAGATTTATAGTAGTTCGACATTCGGGCCTACGTCCACTCTTCTAAATCTCACTACCGAGCTTAAGTACATTTCATTTAGATATTATTACAACCTAGGTCAATATACAAACCCAACTACTTGCTCAATGACAAGCTAAAAACAACACTCGGTGTCTCCGACAAAGGTAATCAAGATTCTTGTGTTTTCAGCGGAAGCAAAACAATAACAATAATGAATATGAATGCAAAGTCAAACAAATATTATCACAATATGGTTGGTGTTGCTAGTTGCTCAATGTGTGTGATGATCCTAGTTGAGCTGATATGCCTTAGCTACACACAAGCTCCAAGTACTTGGCTCTAGTGCTCCTTAATCTCAGCCAAAGGTAAGTTCCTTTTGGAAAAGTGCTCACCACAACCTCTCCTCAATTGTAGAAGTGATGCACAATAGGAGAAAAAGAATGAGAGAGAAAAGTGTAGAATGCTAGCTACTAAAGCTCAGTAGTCTGTAGGCAATGAAAATTTACACAATCAAGAGGGCTCTCAAAATAGTATGCCTCTTAGCCCTCTCAAAAACTAACTTAGAGTGTTGGAGATTACTTACCCTAAAGGGAAAAGTCTCTTTTATAGTATGGGGGGACATCCATGGCCTTAGGATAGGCATATGACAAATAGAGAAGCATTTTAGGCCTTTAGATGAACCAAAATGGTGTTCAAATTTCAAAATTATCTCTTAAAATTTCGTTAGAAAGCTTTTTATTATGTAAACCGACATTACAAGAACAATGCAATTGCCCAAGTCCCGTTTTAAAGCCAAACTCCCCACTTAACAAAATTGTTAATGGGTCCTCCCTGAATTGAATTGAAGCCAGTATCTCAACGTGATCTTTATTTGTAGGGCCAGAATTGAGTGGAGTTACGTTCAGCCCTATGCTTCCAATTTTTTTACTTCGAAAAGATTATTTCTATTTATGATGGTATTTTTATTGATGTTGGTGGAGAAAAAGTAGGCATTAAATACCTTAGATTAGAGCTGTGCTTTGGTGGAATAGGCATTATATGATGATGGAAAGATCAGATGGTAATAAAGGTGTCTGCTATTGTAGCCAACTTGATTGATTTCTTTCAAAAAGAAAACCATGCGCCAAAAAATTACTGCTTTATATTTGCATGAGACTAGCTTGGTTCTAGATGGAGCCTACCCCATTGACTGATTAATTCTTAAGGCACTGGGAGCTTTAACCTAAATTTAATGATAATTCAGAAACAAGTTCATAAAAGATGCAGTTAAAGGTGTCAAAGTGTGTCTCTATTCATCCAAACAAATGGAATAAGAGGAAACTTGGGCAGTACCAACACATTTGACCGGCCCCGCACAATTGACGAGACATACCAAAATGCTAAACCTGATTACATGATCCGACCCCTCCAAGTAATAGATCTTTGCCCATAACTAGGCCTGCCCTATCTTTGCCCATAACTGGGCCTGCACATAGGGCCAGGCCTGCCTGAGCCGGGCCTGTCCAACCCGAAGATTGTTCAAAACAGCCTCTCCCAAGGTTAAGCCTGACGGCCCCCGGGTTCGAGTATAAATCTAAGCTTAAACTTGGGCCGTGCTCGGCTTACCAAGGCCTGGTCTAACATACGAGGCCCAGTACCAAGGCCTGAGGCCTGAGGTCCAATAATTTTTATTTTTATTTTTTGGTAATAAGGGCTAATAAATTTATATATAGACTTTTTTTCAAAAAAAAAAAGAGTTTTATATTACATATGGGTCTTGGTCTGGCCCAAGACCCATGGAATAAAGTTAGGCTGTACTTGAGCCTTAAGTTCTGAACTTTTCTGGGTCCAGGCAGTCAGACACCGCTCGAGCACTTAGAGAACAACACTGGGCCCTGCCGCGAGATCTATTTTTTGCCAGGCATGGACCTGGCCCAAACTTTTCTAAATTTATCATGTGTTCAGTGTCCCTGTAAATAGCCAAAACGGATTTCCTCTTGCCAAAGGTCTAATGACCGTCTTGCATAAGGTACTATGCACGTCACCAAAAAAAAAAAGGATCTAGCTGTTATCACCACCTGTTGTATACCGCCTGGTACAAGTGGGATGATCGACAGACTGGTTGGGATTAGGTACAAATAAATTTTGTACAAACAAGTGCAAATGGCACCAGGGGACTGACGAATCAGCACCAAAAAATGATTTACACGTTTTTTTTTTTTTTTGTTGGGGGATGCACTTATCACTTTTTGGCGCTGATGTGTCTGCACCCTAGTGCCATTTGCACAAAATTCATTTGTAGCTAATCTTCTGCATCAACAGACGCTCTTTCACAAAAGGAAATCCGTGTTCGTCAATAGCAGCCCTAGACTCCAGTTAGACTCTCAAACAACATGATCCAAATATCAAAAGGGGTTTTGAGATGAAACTTGCCACATGAGCAGAGGTTGACGTGACGAAAACGTGGAGGTGCCATGTGTAAAGAAGACTCATGGTTTTGTAAGCTCCTCTGGTATACAATAGACATAAATTTGAAAAAAAAAAAAAAGCGGCTCTCAGGTATGATCTTACAGACCTGGCCAAACATTATCATGATTAGAAAATACTAAGTTTGTGATACTTAGAAATTAATTTTTAAGTCTTTAATGTTAATTTTATTTTTATTAACATAAATATTAGAGATTCTTGTTCACAATCATCTTACTTAATAGATAATAATACGTACTTTTCAAAGCTTTAATGATTTTCTCACTTTTATAGTAAAACAATACATGGTTGTGATCATCTTGTGATGGATTCTGATCCTTTTGTACATGTAACACGAGACATTTATCCAAGATTTTATAAATTTTAAGACCTAGAAGCAAGTAGCTGAAAGTGAAAGACCATATAAGGCATACTTATATTCAATCTTTTTAAAATGAAGCAAATGTTCTGTCCAGGATTTGGTGGACAAGACCTGGGAATGATACGTGGAAAAAATGGGCAAGATTATAAGAAAAGTCAAATTTCTACTCATTTTCTTCCATGTGCCGCCTTCTTGTTCTGGACACCATCCTGGGTACCAAATCCCGGACAGAACATTTGTCCTTTTTTAAAAATTGGAAGAAAATGCTCTGTGATGAAAATGTGTCTCGTAGTGTGTCGGAATTGTGTTTTAAATTTCTGTGAAAAAATCTTTCAAATTTTAGCTACTAAGCTCTAGGTTTTTATTTTTGTTTACCAAAAAAAAAAAAGCTTTAGGTTTTGAATTGCACCATATGATCCAGTTACACATCGAGTTGGACTCCAACTTGTTTACGATTTAATTAAACCACACCTCGTAGCGTAAAAATGGCCGTAGTTGTGTACGAGTGGGATTTGTGTCAATGTTAGAAGGTACGGGTGATAATCAGGTTCAATTAGACTGTAATTGGTCATGGACCAATAAGTTAAAACTCGATTAGATGATCTGAGCAGTCCAAACAATTGACTTAATTTGCATTTAAGTTTTTTGGACTGTCCAAACAAACTGTGTTGAATTGAATAGAAATGGTAAGATCATCATATCAATTTTATGAGAGTGGATTGTATCTGTTCCTCTTATTGCCTGCTCCTCTCTGCACCCTGTCAGGGGGAGGGTACATTAGCACCGGCAAGTGATTTTCACTTTTTGGAGGTATGCATTTCACTTGTTGGTGCTGATGTGCCCTCCCCCTGACAGGTTGCAGAGAGGAGCAGACGATAAGAGGAGCGAAACAATCCTCTTTATTTTTCTTTTTTCGACCGCATTAACAGAATATGTATAGTTGGTAAGTGGCACTATCAATATGGCACCTTATTTAAAAAAAAAAAAAAATTTAATCTGAAAATCGTAAAAATTGTAGAAGACTACGTCTAAGAGAATGACAAAAGTAACTGAAGATTCACATATATAGTGATTATCCAATATTATTACACAATTCAGGCAGAAAAGAAGAAGAAAAAAAATTACAGAAAAGAAGACAAAAACGAAAGAAGTTATTTGATGACAAAATGATACAATAAAACAAACTTCAAGATAAAAGAGAGTGGGAG